>APFE031314637.1:0-25217 GCA_000404065.3 Pinus taeda | reverse complement strand
TAGTTTCATGTGTAAATCTGATGAAAGGGAAAAAAATGTGAATTTGTCTACCCACATAATGCTAGGTACAATGGAGAACAATACTCATTTCAATGGTATATAAGAAAATTTCATAAGAAGGCATGCAACAGTATATCTTGTAAAGTTGTATTTATAAAACTGGACAATAGAAATTGCTAAAAAGCAAGGAACACATTTTGAAAGATTTGTCTACAATGGCGAGATGTTTTGAATTTCTCAAAGGATGTTGCTGCATTCTGCCGTGAAATGCAGCTTTTCTTCTTTTATGATAACGCATTTCAAGCGTGGAACCTCTTTAAAAGTCTCTGTCTTCACCGACAATGTGAAGATATGATCTGTCCATAGAGCCCTAGAGACAATTTCCTTGATAAGTTCTGGATCTGAAGATAATAGATAGAAGTCTTTGGCATTATTTCCTAGAATTGTAGAGCCCGCATCTTCGAAAGCAACAGTTGAAGCCAATTCACCAGTGTGATCTTGTATGTCGATTTTCAATAAGTATCTGTAATCACAGTCGTGTACTTCAGCATTGCATTTTGGACAGAACCACAACCCTGTATTTTGTGGAATAAGTTTTTTCATGCATTTTTTCCCGCCAACGAGAGACGGGCAAGAAATGTAGTAAAAAATATCCATCCCAATTTTTGTTATTGTGCCCTTTAATTGGAAAAAAGTTGGTTTCTCAAAGGAATCCATATTGTAAATGTCAGAAATTGTTATTTTTTTTTGTTGGTGGCCAAAAGGAGTTCTTGTTGTCAAAGATGTAGAAGCTGCAATCGAACCTTCTCTTTTAAACCACGACTTTAGCGCATGAGCCTCTTCAATATCAGGATCTACAAGAATAATGGTTCTTGCTGTAGTGCCGATATTTTTTCCATTAAATTCTCCAATGCGTGCAGATTTGATTGCAATGATGGGGTTATTTCCCGTAGCACATAAGGAGGAGATTTCTTGTGACACAGCATTAAAATTATCTCCCCAAAAGATTGCATCTATGCTATACTCTGAGATGTCACGAAGCTGTATTGTTTGTTTATTGACTTTAGAGCCATCTTTTCTACGTATGGTGCACACACCAGAAATGTCCGTGACAACACCGAGAACATCAACAATGGAGTTGACGGTTGTTGTTCTGATATCATTAATTGATTTTATATTGAATCGCACCGTTGGATTATGTTTTTTTTCGCCGGCAACATGTTCTATGGTAGATGTTGCATTCAACAAAATTTCCTAATCATTGTTCAAGTGGTTGTATTGCTTATTAGCCATTTTCACATTCCCTTTAGAGACAATGTAGACATTTCCATTTTGGATTTTGTCGAAAAAATTATCTGCGACAGTGTTGAAACATGTAATATGTATTTCTCCACCCTCTGCATCGAAGAGGTCGAAACCAAACACTCTACCAGGTCCATATTGATTTTGAAATTGCCGAAGAGCTGTTTTCCTTTGGACGTATCCTTTTATGCACCAATTTGAGTGGTAAGGGTTTAATGATTTGATGGGAATTTGAACTGGCAGAACAGACGGAGTTGGAGTAGTTGGAAGAGGGCAGTGTCTTTTTGATGAAGGTTGCAGGGCTGATGAGGATGGAGTGTTTTCATTAGATGTGATGGGGACACTCAAAGTTTTTGGATTGCCAATCAAGGTGCAAATGAAGTAGATATTTCAAAGTCTATTAGCTTTATAAACCTACACAACAATTGAGAGCCATAGGAATAATTGTTAGGAGCGGCTGTGGTATAAAAAAAAAATGAAAAATTTTGAAATAGGAAATTCATAACAAACTTACTTTGATGGACCAATAGCCGAGGTAGCCCAACTTTTAACATTTATAACAGAGCCCTTTTGTAGCAAGCCCGTTGATACGAGATCATTGAAATCTTGTGGAAGTATGATGTGTTTTTTATGTGTTCCGTCTGAAAGTGCAGTACGATATCACGGAGTTGTTTTTTGCACTGATTGTATTGGCTCAAGCTCAACAATTTGCAGACATGGTTGGATATGAGTTGAGCCAGATAACATTGAGGAAATTGCATTTTCAGTAAGGTTTGTTGTCATTTTTTGGTGCAAAACAAAACGCAAAAAATGTTGTTTTCTCTGCGTAAAATGTTTAAAATTCACTACATTCCTACAACATTACTTGAAAAAATATGAATTAAAGGGCAAAGGGAAAGAAGCATGTTCAATTTTTTTTTCTAAATGAGTGAGCATCGAAGTTTGTAAACACAAAGAAGAGAGACATTTATTAGAACAACTTCCATTACGAGTTTTTTTTTTGAAGCATAGTTCCACCAAGCGAAGAGGAAGAAGGAGAGGGAGGAACAAACGAAGTAGAAGGTTTGGGAGTAACTCTAGTACCACCTGGTTGCTGTCAGGATGGCCCAAGAATCATGGTGTTTTGAACGGCAGGGTTGAGAAAAGCCATACCGACGGGTGAATTACAAGCCCTGGAAGGGACAATGTAGCCATATGAGGTACACCAACTTCTCCCCTAGAGGAGAAGGGAGTAGGATTCCCCCAAGGTGAAATCCTTGACTGGTGGGCTCCATTTTCTCAACCTGAAACCAACGAGGGAGCAGTGAGGTTATTCCGATTCGAATAAAATCTATGACGCTTTGACACAACTTGCTTTTTCAAATTTTAAGAGTCGAAAAAAGCCAAAGATGACTCTAGTCGCCTCTGGTTTTGGAAACTCTAGTATCATTTGGTTGCTGAGTTGTTTCTTCAAGAGTCACGTTGTTTTGAATGACATAGGTTGAGAAAATCCATACTGGGAGGCCAATTGGAAGCCCTGGAGGGGACAATGTAGCCATATGAGGTGCAACAACATCTCCCCTAGAGGAAAAGGGAGTAGGGTTCTCGATAGGGGAAATCCTCAGCTGGTGGGCTCCATTTTCTCACCTTAAGAGCAACGAGGGAACAATGAGGCTATTTCGATTTAAATAAATTTTATGACGCTTTGACACAATTTTCTTTTTCAATTTTTAAGAGTCGAGAAAAAGCTAAAGATGAATCTAGTCGCCTTCAATTTTTTAATGAGCCTGAAGTGACAAGTGCTCAGATGGTCCTTTTCTTTTAAGGAGTCCGAAAAGAACGAAAGTGACTACTCTAGATATCTAGACAGTGGGATTACCAAACCAACTGCAAAACTGCAGAATACTTTTTAAGGTACGGCAATCAATCTTCCCGAATGTTGTGTTCAGTGCATTGCGATCGATAGGGTAGCAAACACGGCTTCCTAAGGATAAAGGATATGGCCTATTGTGGTCTCCCAATATATACTCGACGGTACGTGGGAGCACAAGTCTGTACTGGCACTTGTCGTTTCAAAGAGGAGGAATCACCCAACCTACGATGAAAGTGATAGTTACTAGGTTTTACGACGCCAGAATAAGCGTCTCTAGCCTAGACTTCTAAATGGTGTGCGTTAGGTTCCAAAGCGTTGTTATGTTTATTGAAATGTATTTTAGAGTTGATCTTTCTTAAGAAGTTTGCCTTTAAGGTTGATCGTGTGATGTACATATACAATTCCTAAATATGCAATCTAAGATGATAAACAGACATATACTTTCTTTTTGCATTGAAAATCCTAGCTACTAAGGAAAGAAAAGTGAAATTATTTCAACATAGAGCAGACAACACACGTTAAGTCCTATATCAATTTCTGCATGCATTCTAAATGTAAATGTACATGCATGTATTTGTTTTCCACTTTCTTAGTGTGTGGATGACAAAAAAAATGCCAAGTGCAATATAATATCAATACAAGGATATGGCTATTCGAGAATTCTGACAGACATAAGCAAAGCTATTGAAGTTGGTATCTAAGATTTTCTAGAGTCTGTTCACTAGAAACAAGACAGCCATGATCGCACCACTGTAGCTGCTCAGTGGTTACTGTACAATTGATGGAAGAGGATTCTCTAGCATGGTCCATGGAAGGAATAGAAATGAAGCAAAAACTTGGAAAGGAGATTAAGGTTGTTACCGTAGATGAACAAATACAACAAATATCCAGAAATGTCCTTCAAAGCTAAAAGTTGAATCGCCAAATGACAAAACAAAGCAGGCCAAGGCAAAGTATCTGTATTTCAACATTGTTGCGTGAGTAACCAACATAAGCTGCACAGTGGCATGCAAATTAATAGCCTAAGCCCGGAAAATCCCCAATATAATCCACACAAGCTAATCCTCAATATTTTAACATTAAAATTTAAATTTAAGAGAATCATCACTTTATATTATATAAATTCAAACATTTTCCTTTTTATTTTAATTAAAAAAAATATATCAAACATCTTTGTACCATTCATAAATATAGTGCAGAACTTAAATAACATATTAAATATTTAATTTGAAAATAATTTGAAAACAAGTTAATATGATTGAATTTTTATTAGTACAGAAAACCAAAACAACAGATATTCATCCTTATCTATAAATGTTTATTATAATTTTTAATTTCTTCCTATTGTCTAGATTTGTCTCCCCATTATTATCTAGAATTATGTCTACAGCTTAATGCCAATCATGAGTAGATATTTTAATCCATAAAATTTTATTATTATGTAGAACTCCACCTCGAATTATATATCCATACATAAATATTACTGTCTATAAGTTTTTTAATACTATCTGAACAAATCCCTCCACGAACGTGTTCTCGTGTGTGCTAATATGGATCAATTTGAAAAACTTGATACCATCTAAAAATTTATTTTAAATAATAATAATAATACTAAACATTATATCATAGTAATAAAAAAACTTAGCAGAATTAGATTTTACCACATACTTTGATAAATGATATGATAAAATTATTAAAAGTGGTAATTAAGTAATTGAAATATAAGAAGAAATAAAAGAGGAGGATATTTCAATGAGTTGAAAAAATAATGATGAAAGAATTTTAGAGGATTAGATGAGACTATAAGAATTTTAACATTTTAACATAAAAATTTAAATTTAAGAGAATTATCACTTTATATTATATAAATTCAAACATTTTCCTTTGTACATTATATTATTTTAATTAAAAAAATATATCATACATAGTTGTACCATTAATAAATATAGTGCAGAAATTAAATAACATATTAAATATTTAATTTGAAAATAATTTGAAAGTAATTTGAAAAATTAAATGTAACTAAACAACATCAATAAAGAAATCATTCAAAAACAAATTAAATTAAATACCTGAAGGCTAAAGGCTGAATCAATAGTGAAGGCTGAATCAATTGTAAGGATCTATCCCTGTGCATTTGAAAAAAGTTCAGTACAGATGATATGAATTTGGGTTAGCTTTTATTTTTGTTGAAAATGACCATTTTTTAATAATTTTTTTATTAACTATATAATGAAGGATCCCATCTCTCAATCCATAGACAAAGGTAAGATATTCTTCAGGATTATTCAACAACAAGGTTGAACCCATTACAACTATATACTCAATATGTCACTTGCAGAAATTGAATCTGGGCAACGAACATAACAATCATTCCTCCCAACCACCCAAGATACACCCAATTGACAAAATGACAATTTATTAGGCTGCAAAAATTACATAAAGAATAACTAAATTGAAACATATCATGGAGTGTTTTATAACCACTGCATGAAGATGCATTATTCAGACTTCTATTGCTCAGTCTATTTTGAACTATTTCAGTTATAAACATTGACACTACTTTAATATGCAAGGTGATTATAAACCCCAAGCCATCAAAATAGAGTGCCCATTTTGCCTATTTTCATGAGCATCATAAGCCAGTATCTAAACTATTATTCTTAATTGATCTAACATCTGATTTCAAGACGATATATGGGAAGAGAAAAATGACTGCCAGCTGAAATTTTGTAATAGAGTTGTGTGAAGTTATCAGAAAGGCTAAAGGAGGCCATAGAAGATGTCTTCGGTTGCCAGTAGAAGAGAAGGCACTAAGTTCAAGAGAGTTAATTCTTAAACTTGTTAGTACATTGGGGTAGGGCAAGAAGCAAACTGGCAACATCGAAAAATGATCAGTTGATACTGAAAAAATAATTATCAGTGTAACAACAAATTTGGAAAATAACTAAGTATAAGCTGACACCCAAACAAAACTATGGATATATCGAAATTGTTTCACTTACAGATACATAGGGAGGCTTGCACTTACTGCCCTGGTCCTCCCGTAGGGATTGCTTAGAATCTCTTGCTTTGTGTTCAAAATCAATCTGTCTTCACTAATTTGCCTTAAACCTTTGCAATTTCAGTTTTGGCAGTTACTCAAAAACTCATGTATTTTTTCTTGGTTCTTTTCCCTCAACTATGTAGCGTAAGATGCTCATTACTTTAATTTAGTATGTAGGCACCGTAATCAACTTTGTATTGTAGTGAGTAGAGTGCTGATTTATTGAGGTCTGAGCAAATGTCTTTGTAACTTCTGCAAGTGAATAGCAGACTCCTACAAGCAGCCACTGCTAAGATGGCCTCATTCTTCTAGAATATACGCCATCATAGAAAATCTGCCAACTTCTACAATTTTAAGTGTTTGAGGAGGAAAACCATTTTTTTATGTGTCTATTTGCGAGTAGATTCCCTTGAAGAATGCTGCAATGGAGTTGCTTGGAAATTGTGGCAGAAGTCATTTGCACCGCATATGTAATAAGAAAGGAAATAAGATACGGTTTTGAAGAGTTTTGGAGATAGTAACAGAAAGGTAGCAATTTCGAAGGAAGCATTACAAATAAATACTTTATGTAGACCTAGATAAACCTTCTAGGTATAGATAAATATATGCCTCTACATGATTATTGTTTCGAAAGATTGGGAAATTTTGCAGTGAGGCCATGCATTGTACAAGGATCTAATGGGATGGTTTACTCCTGTGCAGATGTTGATTTGATTTTAGGGACGGCTTTGTTTTTTCCAATCTTGACATCGATTTGATTTCGGGGTCGGCTCTGGTTTCTCGAAGCTCGACATCTGACATGGAAATGTCGTTATGCTATTGCTACCTACTACCCAATTTCTCAAAGTTCTAATTGTTATTCTAATGATGTTCGAGGCAATGAATGTAAAGAATTATATAAACCATAGCTAAACCTCATGGGCTCATACACGTCTTGAACAACATGGTTGTACGGACTCTGGAGTGCACACTTGGGCTACATGTATGGTCCGTGTATCAACCTTGTATTGCTTTCTTTTTAATTTAAGCCAACACATATAATAAAAATTTTAAAATTTAATTAAATATAAAATAAGTAAATAATAAATAAAGTAAATTTCAAATAAAAGGAAAAGGCTTGTGAGGCGAAACTTGCATAAATTATAAGTGTCTCAAACTTCGTAAGTTCGAATGTTTCACAAGTTTCGATCCTCTAGTCACCACAATTGAATGCTCCATTAGTCATCACAGTTGAGTTAATTCCAGAAAAATGCGGGAAATGTTTAATATAGGTTGTGATACGATAAGTCGTCCCATTAACCTCATTGCAGACAAGAGAAATGGCTTCATGTGAACATTTTTGTGGTAATTTCTGTAATCAACTCTATGTACAATCTTGTCCCGATAAGCCTTGGATATTCAACCTGTTGTTTGATGTCATCAAAACTTCCATATTGCCAAAAGATAAGGAAATGGTAAGAATTTAGACTGGTATTAGATTCTTACATGATTTCCTACTTTTCGATGGACTACTGTTGGATCATCGGAACTGACTTCTTGTATTGATTCACTATAGCGAGACCCTGAAAATAAGAGTGAAACCAAAAGGAAAGAAGGGAAATGTACGAGCGAAGGAAAACTCCATTATATCTCATAACCTCTATTCAGAGAGATTATTCATATTCCAGATGAAAATTCAGTTAATGGAGAGGGAGTCTAGCTTCCTTTTTGGACAATGGCAAATGGAGAGTGATTGGAAAATTAGTTGGTTAGTTGCGTCATTCCATCTATTGGGTTTCTCATCAGCTAAATTGTTTATTAGTCATCACAGTTGAGTTAATTCCAGAAAAATGCTGGAAATGTTTAATATAGGTTGTGATACGATAAGTCGTCCCATTAACCTCATTGCAGACAAGAGAAATGGCTTCATGTGAACATTTTTGTGGTAATTTCTGTAATCAACTCTATGTACAATCTTGTCCCGATAAGCCTTGGATATTCAACCTGTTGTTTGATGTCATCAAAATTTCCATATTGCCAGAAGATAAGGAAATGGTAAGAATTTAGACTGGTATTAGATTCTTACATGATTTCCTACTTTTCGATGGACTACTGTTGGATCATCGGAACTGACTTCTTGTATTAATTCACTATAGCGGGACCCTGAAAATAAGAGTGAAACCAAAAGGAAAGAAGGGAAATGTACGAGCGAAGGACAACTCCATTATATCTCATAACCTCTATTCAGAGAGATTATTCATATTCCAGATGAAAATTCAGTTAATGGAGAGGGAGTCTAGCTTCCTTTTTGGACAATGGAAAATGGAGAGTGATTGGAAAATTAGTTGGTTAGTTGCATCATTCCATCTATTGGGTTTCTCATCAGCTAAATTGTTTTTACCAAATCCATAGTAATTTCGATATCTACTACCTCGTCCCCAAAATGCAATTGACCTACAAGCAGTAGAAAAGGTAGGAGCAGGTTAATATCTTACCGGAATAAGTATGATATTATGAGGGGCAGGTTAATATCCTATAGTGAGATCGATATGTCGATCCATATCCACTTATAAGAGATAATACATAACCAACAATGACAGAGGTAGAAGCAATGTTTTGGCCAGCCTTAGCGTTTATGACAACAAGCGATTTTAAATTATAAGGGGTTTTTTTTGGTAAACAAGTTTTGTTCCGGTAAATTATAGGTTGATGGTATCAACATCTCCTCGTCTTGAAAATACTAACAAGAAGTAATGTGAAGTTCCATTATTTTCTCAATTTATTTTGAGGGTTCTGAGCAACATTGCTCTAAAATAAATTTGACATTTGAGTGCTTTCCAGGTCTAATTGGATATATCGCATCCTCTTTTCACAGAGTGTGGTGATGATTTCCAGGTTAGCCTCAATGTAGTGTGGTTTCCAGTTTAGCCACATGAGAGTCTTAGTTTTTTTAGTTTTCTTCCTTTGGTAATAGAAAATTAAATACCATGGTATTCATTCTGCAGAGATATGTACACATTCTACCCATTCAAACCATTATCTTGGTGAAAATAGTCCACTTTCTTCTTAACAAAAGCATAGAATTTCCTTTCGCGGGAGGGGAACTAATTTTCTCGACCTGGACATGCGATTCTTTTATCATTTTAGTGGATCTTTTTTCTCTTAGACCCCACTATCTCTTCATGGCTTAGGAAGCTTGGCTAGTTACAAAGACTTGACATCAAAGCTCAACACAGTATTTGGATGATCGTCGTTGGATTGGGTTCGACCTTTCTTTATTAGCGTTTTGGTCAATATTGGATTTGTTTCACAGTTTGAACACAGGACTAAGTGGAGTAAAGGGACACGTCTTTAACATTGGTCGTATTAATAAAATAAAATAAATAACCAAAAATGATTTTACTTTACGATTAATAATCTACTGTATAATCTACCATATCAGAGATTTAACTTTCAGAATGTGGACACATTAAATTTGTTGGGAAATGTATGTTTGTCTCTCCCATAATAAATTGTATATTTTTAAAGTTGTATCAAACTCTATATTAATTTCCTATCCATATCATCTTATCCATGTATTTACAAACTATGGTTCCTTTAAGTTCTAAGTTCATAGAAATACAATTTATGGTGAAATATTCGTTTAAAGCATACATAATAATTTCTTTCCTTCCTCGTGATTTTAGAATGTTATGAATGGAGTGATCTATAAATTGTCATGGATATTCCACTAGATTGTTTATCATAACAAGTCTGATAAATTATACATAAAAAAACCAAAATATACACTATGAGGGTTTATTACTCTTTAACGGTTTCGATCTGTAAATTATTGTTTATTTCATATGCATACAAATTATAATTATTCAAGAAATAAATAGTAATGAAATAAAAAATCATAAACCACGATTGACATAAGATATAACCTAGAAAACCATTTTGGGAGAAAAATCAGCTAGAAGGTGAGGTCTCTCTACTCTCTTTCTTCAAATAGAAAATGGTCGTGAGTCAAAAGAAGTAAGGCATGTGGCCTATGAGCTACTGCAATGAAAAGATATTCTCTATGTCCTCTCTCCCTATCCATCTTAGGCACTCCACTCGTCTATGGAACAAACGCCCTCGAAAATAATTGAACCCCTTTTTCTCCTAATGCCTTGACTATAACACAACTCGGTAGTCTACTGATGATTAGGTTTGACCTCTTCAACTCTTAACAAGAGTTAAAATATGGAGTATTCTAGAGTCATATTCATCATGATCTAATGGATAGCCCAAATTTCATGAATAATAGGGGTTGATGTAGCATCCCCTTGAATTATGCTGGCCAAAATAGGAAGATCAACTTACCAGTGACATAACTTTTGCATATGGATTTTGATTGAGGTGATTCTTACATTGTTGAAAATGTTTCTGTGTGTAGAATAGGAATGAATGTGTTTCATTAAACAATAAAAAATTTATCCCCAAAATATTCTATTTGATGCCTCAAAATTCTCCTAAAATGTTTTGGACACCAAGTTTCCAAAATGGGCCTTGCTAGTAAAAATGGCCTACGAGCTTATTCTTGCACTTTTGGCACTGTGAAAGCATCAATATGGATGAAAAAAATACAATGATCCAATATGGATCATACCTCACTATTTTTGGAGGTTATTGGTCCCAAAAATATTCTTTTGAATGATGTGTAGCAAAGTTTTCCTCCACCTTATCTTAGGTGTGCCATTTAGCCTTTCCTTGAATCTTTCCCTTCAAACCAATCTTCCAAGGGTCATTCTACACCTATCTTGTAGTTTTGGATCTCTTTTATAAAATTTTATACTTTGTCAACTTTACATGAGCATCTGGTGTCAAATCCTCTATAAAAGGTAGGACTTGTTCCTTGTCCTAATCTAGCATGGAAGGCTCATAGAGTTTTATATTGTCTACAATTATAGCTAAGTAAATGGATATGTATGGGGGTATACTAAGTCCATAGACATTATCTCAAGCCTTTTTTAGTATCTTGAAGGGACAATATCATAGATCCTTGATTTTCTAACCAAGACCTTGTAACCTCTCCTTGTTTAACTATAACCATACTCTTTCTCCCACCTTGAACAACCTCTCTATTATGTATTGATCATTCCTAGCCTTGTATTTTTATTGTGGCTTATGTAGTCTCCTGTAACTATATATCTATTTTCCTAATTTTTTCTACAAATATTTTTCCCTTAAGGCATCCCCTGTAACATCCTCTGTCACTCCTGCATCCTACCTATATGTGATAGCCAAAGGTGAAGGTGGAAAATATTAAAAAAAAAAAGGTTTCGAATGGGGACTTACTAGTAAAAGTGTGGACTACTTTGTTATAAGAGTATTGTATAATCCCACATTTTCATCCTAGGTCCTTGGACAATTCTAATTGTAACCCCTCAAAGATGCACCAAATTCTTGTTGACTACTTCTATCTTCCCATCTCTCTATGGATGGAAGATTGTAGACCTCTTTACCTTCATTTCCATGTCATCCCACAATGTAGTCCAAAATACATTGAGAAATATTTTTTCCTTATCTAAAATGATGCTCCTTCGTATCCCAAAGTGCACCTAGACTTGTCCAAGGAATAAATGTTTTGCTCCTTTCTCGCTAATTGTATTTTTACAAGGCATCAAAACACACAACTCGTTGAGCCTATAAACTACCATGAGAAGGTAGTCATGTCTCTTCGTTGTTCCTAGTAATACTCCCACAAATTCCATGGAAATTCTATCCTAAGAACAAGTGGGTACATGTAAGGAATGATATAAAACCTATTTCCTATAACTAGGCTTATTGGTACAACAAGGCATGCATCCTGTTATGAACCTAGATCCATGTTCTTGGATATTGGGATAATACACATGCCTTTGTAATTTGGCACTATCTTCCCTACATGAAACAATCTTGCAACCTTGCAGGTGTGAGCCTCTCTAATCAATCACAATTTCTCACCTCTAGGAACATATAACTCATCCAACTTGTTCAGTAACCCATCCTAAATATTGTAGTCAACTACGTTGTCAAAATTATGCATATGAATATGGGTTTGGAAGTGCTAAAACACATCCTGGGAGCCCTCATTCTCTAGATGTGCCTCTCTATATTCATCATGGATGAATGGCTCCATGTTCATAAAAGTCCCCAAAGTTATGATCTTTTAGGTGGGTGGCCTTGAAAGCATGTCAACCAAATTGCTTTTGTTTCAATTATTGTACTTGTTCACTAAATGAAAATATTTAGAAGCCCATCCACTTGTAATATTTGGTCGCTTATAGCTTACTCTCAACCTACAGGTATTCTAGTGATGTTAATCTGTGTGGATTATTGTCCTCTTTCCCATCATATAGTGTTTCCACTTCTTCATAACTTGGACTAGGGAAAAAATCCCCTTGTCTTACGTAGGGTAGTTTAGAACTAGCCTATGAAATAATTCATAATGGTAGCATACATTCCTTCTTCCCTAAATGAAGACCTATCCCATAGCATACCGACTTACATATGTATCTACATATAAGGGTTGTTGCAAGTTGCATAATGCTAGAATTGGTGTTTAATTGATCTTCTTCTTTACCACTTCAAAGGGCCTCTGCTAACCCTTTATCCACTAGAAACTCTTTCCACTTTCTATTATGGCATGGATTGGTGCCACTACCTTTAAAAATGAGGATATGAATTTTCTTAGGTACCGTGCTACCCCAAGGAAACTCCAAAACCTCATAAACAGTAGTAGGAACCAATAATTTCATGACAATGTCCATATTGGTGAGATTTATATTCAACTTTTCTCCACCTATCACATACCCTAGATGCACCAAACATTATTACACAAACTCATAGTTATTGAGATTTGCTAGCAACTGGTGCTTCTTTAATGTCTCCAACAACTATGCCAAATGTGAGGTGTACTCCTCCGAGGTAGCATTATATACTAGTATATCATCCAAATAGACAATAACAAATGAATCTATAAAAGAGTGTAATGTATCATTCATAAAAAGTAATTGATGCATTTCATAGGGTGAATCAACATCATTCACCACCGATACAAACCTTTCTCAGTTTTGAAGGTGGACTTCTAGGTATCCTCTTCCCTAAATTGGCGACCTGTGTTAGGAAAACATATTTGGGGGGGAGGGGGGTGATCTAGGTGGATATTGGTGGCCACCCACCAATTCCACTTGGACCCCCACCATTGCTTCTTTCAATTTTTTCAGTTTCCTTAATTGTAGCACAATTTACTATTTTTAGCAGTTTTTTGAGTCCTAAACTTCTGGAGCCGTTTTGAGCCCCTAAGCGAATTTTTTTTGGAAATCTACCGCCAGCAATTTCCTAATTGAAATCGTCTTTCTTGGAGAGATCTTTCCAATGGGCTATCATGAGTGTCAAACAGAGATAATATGGCCAAGTCATGGCCCTAGTAAGTTCATTGTCCAACTCACCCCAACGGGGCCCATAAACTCTTGGTGTTACATCTCCTCAGTTTAGGGTTTTGGTTGTTTAGGGTTTGCTCTTATTTTTCAATAATAAAAAGGCCCTTGATCCTCATTGTAGTTTAATTTAGAGGCATGTAGCCACCACATCTCTTCTCAGAGATAAGCTACCATCGCCCTAGCTGTTGTATTTCCATTTCTGTTTGTAAGCATATTTCCATATTTTACATTAACAAAATGAAGTATTATTTCCACGACATCTCTATGTTTATGGTTATCTCTGTAATTTTTTGTGTTCTTGTTTAAATTTGGATCAATGGTATCAGAGGGGTCTTCTTTTTTTCTCTGTTTTTCTTTGCATGTCCATAATGAGGTTGGGATATAAGGAGTTAAGGCTTGAACTAGTCGAACCTTTAAAAGACCAACCTCACAAATCCCGACGGCCTATCATGGTGGATGAAAAGAAAGATGAGGGGGAAGGGGATCCTATCAAAATCTTGCTTGAAGAAGCCCTCAAGCGACAAAGGAACGTGATGATGGACAACTTTGCCTAGATCCTTCAACGGCTACCCAGGAGGCAACGCATCAACTTCCAACAGCTACTCTGGAAATGCTACATTGATTATTTTTCTATTCATGATTTTTCCAGTTGGGAAAATATTATTTTTTCTCTTCTCAAAGAAGCCCCCCATGTCAAGGACTGGTGGAAAACCTACTCGAGGAGAAGGATCAAAGTACATGCTCACTATTTTTAGCCGCACCCACTTGGAATTCGTTCCAGGATGCCATCAACGAGCAATACTACCCTCTCGAAGCTATGAGGATCAATACATAAAGTGGACCATGCTACAGTAGGGAAGGGACCAAGACGTGCCAAAGTATACCAATATTTTTCATACCCTTCACACAAAGTTAGGTATCAAGGATTGAGAGTAGCATTTGGTACTCAAATACCATGGCTACCTGCATAAGTACATCCAGGAAGAAATATAATTCCTAAACATCTCCTCGCTCGACATGGCATACTGATATGTCGTTAAGGTTGAGCAAAAGTTTAAACAGAAGAAGCGAGACTTTCAATTTGAGAATCTAAAGCAACAGAAAAGTGCCCCCAAACCATAGAACAAAGGACAAATCCAAGGTGGGCAGCCCAAGACAACCTGCAAAAGCTACAAGGAAGGAACAATGCTGCGAAGCCAAAAAAGGACACGAGAAAGTGGTGTGAGTTCCATAAGAGCTCCACTCACAACACAAGTGAGTGTCGGGCCAAGCAGTCACTAGTGGCCGAGCTAAAGGTTTCAAAATAAGGTGCATGTTCTGACTTTGTGTCAGAACCCAATAAGGGGAATGAGAAAAGGAAGCAGATTATCGATGCAAAGCCGAATGCCACCGTTGCCACCATGAAGATCTAGAAGGAGGAACCCGAATATCCAGAGGAGGAGGAGCATCTCTCTCACTCCCAGATGTGGGTAAAGAGCTCCCCACTACAGTTCATTGTCGATAGCGGGAGCCAAAAGAACCTCATTTCGGCAGAGGTCATCAAGTAGCTAGACTTACTGACCACAACACATCCACATTCGTACACCATCGGGTGGCTTCACCAAGGAAAAGATCTCTACATGAGCCAATAGTGTCGCCTTCCATACAACATCAAGCCCTTCATGGATGAGATATTGTGTGACATTTTTTCCCTTGAAGTTTGTGATGTATTACTAGGACAACCATACTTGTGGAAGTGACATGATGTGTATGAATTAAGGCCCCGTGCTATTATTGTTATGTTCGGAAATAAGTTGTACAGGATACCAAAGGTAGCACTGTCTACTGTCATCTCTTTGGTTACTGCAAAACAATGCAGTAACCTAATTTCCAAAACCAGGAAATTTTCTTTCCTAATGATAAATGCTCATGGAAAGAAGAAGATGGTGGCCACGACCTCTAGACAGGGCCCCTCCGCATGACAACTATCGATGGACAAGGTCGTGGAGGAGTACGAGTACATCTTCACCTCCCCCATAGGGATTCCTCTTCACTGTTGGGTCAAGCACTCCATCGATTTGACCCTAGGTGCACTGCTACCCAATGGACCAATCTAGCAGTGCTCCTTTCTCAAGAACGATGAAATCAAGAGGCAGATTCAGAAGCTGCTACAGAAAGGTCACATCCGTTCGAGTTAATCACCTTGTGGGAGCCCGATCGTGTTGGTATAGAAGAAGGATAAGACTTGGAGACTTTGTATTAACTAATGGGCACTGAAAAATATCATTTTCTACAATAGGTACTCAATCCCATGGATTGATGACCTCCTGGACCAACAGAACGGGGAAAAATATTTCATCAAGATCGATTTGAAGTCAGGATATCACTAGGTACCAATCGAACCCTACGATGTGTGGAAGATTGCCTTCAAAGCCAAGGAGGGCATTTTTGAATGGTTGGTTATGTGGTGAGCACCAGTATTGCAGCAATAATGCTGCAACTCTAGAGCTGCCTACTTTACTCTTATCAACCCGGGAGTTCGTAACAAACTTGGAAGCATCAGTGTTATATGCACAAGTACCAGTTCTCACTGCAGGTTGACCATTCTCACTGCAGGTTGTTACTTGGTCAGCCAACGAAAGATCACTAGGAGCTCAAGCCAACTTGTATGGATTCTAGAAGAAGCTCTATATGTGATGGAAGGAAGGAAATATAGATGCTATTCTAATTGCAAAAAGGAGAAAGACTGAAATGTAAAGCAAGCCTAGTGAACCCTAATTAACCAACTAATTTTACTTGTTCAGAAAGAGCTATGAAAACCATGAGAGGAATTCCATTACATTTTCAAGGAAGTAAACAACATCTAACTATGCTATTTCTAGAAGTAGATAAGCAAAAAACATAGTTTTGGATTTTTATGTATTTTTATGTGAATTTGACATGCATGTAATTTATTGTGTGTGAGTATGGAACGAATAGGTGGTGTTGAAGGGAGGTTTTGGGATTTGAGAGGATGTAGGATGGTGTAGATGGGTCCTACGAGGTCTCAGGTGGCCTTCTGGAGGCATTTCCCACACTCGGCCTTCAAAAGAAAGCCTACAAGAAAATCTATAGGAGGACACACAAAATCTATGGAGGAAAATAGGGCCACTACAGGAGGAGGCCGAGAGTAGTTTTCACTATTTTGAGGGTGTGAGAGTGGGTGGAAAAGGTGGATGAAGGTTGGAATGAGGTGTTAGATCATCTAAGGTCTACAAAGAATCACCAAGAGAGAGGAATATGACTGGGTTTGCTCAAGGAGAGAGGAAGAAGTTCTATGGAAAATGCAGGAAACTAAGGCAGAATTGAGGTGAGATTTGGGCGACCTGTAGGGCATGGCTCAGATGGAGAATGTGATGGCTGATAAGTTGGCCAGCTACAAGAAGAGATCTGCTGCAAAGTACTAGCAGTCAACCAATAAGATTGAACAAGCAATGAAATGAGTGCATATAGAAAAACAAAGTTTTGCATCAAACTAGTCTAAATTATGATCTATGAAAGGAAATGCTGAGAAATGCTGCAAGAAAGGAAATCATGAAATAATACTATTGAAAATAAAGAAATGAGCATGATGAAGAAGATTTGAAACAAAGAAAATCTAGACTATTAACATACTAAAATCTGCAAACACTAGAAGTCCTATGAATGTGGAAAATCTATGTTTTTGGGGCAGCAAGAGGGTCTTTGCCTCAAATCATGGAAGAGAGGCCAAGGAACTATTGCTAGCCTTTTTAATCTTCTCTTTATCACTACTTAACCTGCTATATAAAGCACAAATGGAAGCAAACTACTAAATCATCAAAAGAAACCTATTCTTAACCATAAAAGAAATACATTTAACAATAACTTGATCTACAGATTGAAATAAAACATAAAAATACAAGTAAAGAGGAGCTTGGCTACTTGGATTGGGCCCTAACCCAAGAGCTTTAGCCCTCTGAGGTAACTTTGGGCTAGCTAAAAAAGGATTCCATCTTTATTTTCAAAACAATAGCAAGATTACTTGAAACTGTCACAAAATAATAAGCTCAAAGTTTAGCAAAGTTTACATAAGAAAAAATCCAACAAAAATCCCAAAAGAAATCCAACCCTAATGAGGACCTAGGCCTCTCTACTTATACAAATGAAGCTACCAAAAAATTTCTTAAAATCAGGGAGGCTTGGCTCCCAAAACTCGTGATAATCATCAGTCATCCTCCACTTGTTGACTGCCTTCCGGTGCATGATTTGGTTGCTTGTACTCCGAGCTGAATGAAGGGGAATTCAAAGTGAGGAGTAATAAATGAGGGGGATTCTCTCCTATAAGTCCCCTCATTTGTCCACTTCGAGTTGTTTCTGCCATTTGTCCCCTAGATCCTTGACTTTGACCTCAAAATTCATCAATAATCTGCATTAAACACATGTTAGTCCACATGGCATCATAAGTAACTCAACTCACTCCATAAGCATAAATATAATCAGAAAATCATACAATTTTAAGCTAAGAGAATGGTTGATTTGACTAGGTTAGGAGGTAAAATGAACTCATATAATTACTCATTTAAGAGGCTCATCCTCACCCCCATACTGAAAGTGTTGCTCATCCTCTGAGCAACTTAGTCCATCTCCTCTTCTTTTATGGCCCTGGTGGCCTCCCTAGAACCCCAAGCTTATGATGTGGTCTCCTCTTCCTTGTCACAGAATCCTACCTTCCTTTCTATCTCTTCCCACTTCTCCTCTTCTTCTTCTCTTCTGCCTTCCAACATGCCTAACAATAGTGGGGGACTCAGTTTGAGGCCAATCCAGCTGATCGTCAACCTCTGCATGGAGCGCCTGAACATTGGCACTATTCTTAGTGCCTCCTTCATCCTCATGGGGGAATGATATTCCCTTATCTGCACACTGTGTGGTAAGGTGTTCCATCTCCTCATCCAAGCGTGCACACAGTCATCCCCAAGTAACCTTTGCATATCCTTAAAGTGTGCAATGGCTTGTGCTTGATCACTTATATATCTAGGGGAAATCTGGGGATTATTGGAAAATAGGTTGTGTGTGCTAATGAGTGCCATGGGATCTGATGGCTTGGCTCATATCATTAATGGCTCATTTTGCTCTTTTATTATCAATCTTCTTATTTTTGTTGCCCTCAGCTCTTCATGGTTCATCCATGAGGCCGTGGCCATTAGTTGCAGGTTCCCTAGCCTATCATTGGGGTCCCACACATTCATGTCTGCGAGGGCCATGTTATATAGGTATAATTCTACCATCTTTCCCTTATCCTCTAATGTTCTTTGGTCACACAGATCCATAAACTGCCTGTAATTGTGCCTCTTTCTGCCAAAGTCTTGTTTTGAAATTGTAACCATTGGTCCTTGAGATATAGACCATAGGATTTTGCTAGTGTTCTACATTGCAATGCCTCCATGGATAAGCTGGCCATGCATGTCAGCTGGGTCTCTTTCTCTTGTAGCTACCTCCTTATCAATTCATTTTTAGTTTCAAGGTGACTTCTTGTAATTGCTTCCCTGTGTCTAATAGCACTCAACTCTCTGCCCATTTCTCTGAGTTTGTTTTCCATATGGCCAATATCCTCAACTCCTTTGGATTTGGCTATTTTCATCCACCTATGTGTTCCTATTATTTCTTTCTCTAATTCAAAGAATAGTGGAATTACAATTTTTGTGGAATTATCCTTCCTCCCTCAAGTAGATTGTAGTAGGAGGCAAGACTAGGTTGGGGATTAGGTTCTTCTAGCTCTATTCCTTCCTCCTTTACTTGTGGCTGTCCTTTGATCCTTTCCTCAAGCTTTTGGGTCTCTTGTAGTTTTGACAGTGTCTCCTGTAGAAATTTCTAAGCCTCCTGTAGGACTGTTTTTGGGTCCTGTAGTTCTACCTTTTCATTCCATGTGGGGGATCTAGGAGTCCCCCTTTCATATGTGATCAGTGCCTTGGAAGGGGATTCTTTTCCTTGGGCAGAGGGTGAATCTTCAATTGTAATTGGCACTTTTGAAGAGGGCTGAGGTTTGCCTGTTTTGATTCTTGTGTTCTTCCTAGCCCTGAAATACATGGAGGCCCACCTTTTCCTCTTTTTCTTTGGCTTGATTGGTGTACTGAGGGCAGTGAGGGTAGCTGCTACCTCCCTTTCCAGAGTTTTAGGGAACCCTCCTCCTTGTTTTTCCTTTTTTGCCTCTTTTTCTCCTCCTTCTATCTCTTTTTATGTCTCTGTTTGCTCAGTTTCTTCAACTTCCTCCTCCTCTATCTTAGTTTCTTCCTCCTTCCTTCCTTGTTCTGCTAAGTCACCAGTGGATTCACCTTATCCTCCTTGCTGCTCTTCCTCCTCACTACCAGTAGGACTGATATCATAGGTTAGGGCCTTTATGTCATCCTCAGCTGTCATGTTTCGGAAGAATGCCCATGCTATAGGGAGTGTAAATGTATGGAGAGCTTCTTCCACTAGGATTTTGATTAACCCATGGTGAGCCAGTTTCTCTAAATTCCCTGCTTGGACCTTAGTGCTGGAGTCAATAAGGGACTGTAGGAGGAAGTAGGGGATGCCGAGCTTCTAAGGGGCTGGAGTGTCCATGCCATACCTTAATTCATGAAGGATTCTAAAGTGATAACCATAGACAATGATGTACCTCCCCTCACAGGAAATGTATTTGATTATTTAGTAGCTAACCTCATCCTAAGGAGATGGTATACTAGCCCTTCTAATGCCATTTTTATCCTCTACAGGGGTTTCATTGTTTTGGAAAACGTTTTTCTTGGCAGCCTGGCCAATTGGTTTCTCATCCTTACTCCAAGGTAGCCCAAGAGGAAGGGTAGTGACCCTACTGATAAATTCAGGGGTGATCTCCATAGAAAGACATTTAAAGGTGATAGTGGCATGAGTTCTTGTGTGGGGTACCAGAGAGAGAGCAAACTCTTGGTCAATCTCCTCATCAAACCCTCAGAATTTCTCAAACAAATTCATCCAATTTGCCCTTGTGAAGATATCCACCACTTGTGGATGTGCATGGAGCCTGGTGGATTTTGTGGGCTCCTTTCTCATAAATCCTCTCGTCATTTTGTTTATACTCTTTTGTGAAACCAAATGTGGATATGGAGACAACAATTTTTGAGAAAAACAGAGAAACATAGGAGACTATGTTTTTTTTTTTTTTTTTTTAAATAAGCATAAGTTTTTTATGGCTTTCCTCCTCCAAAAGGCTTTATTTCCTCCTCAAATTGAAACCAATGCTTGCATATATTGATATTCAATGGGAGAATGCATGGAACCTACCTCCTCAGGCCAAAAATCATGTTAAAACCTATTTTTTCTCCCTTCAAAACAACTCACTGCCCCTCCTGTAGAAGCCTGTTGTCCCTCCTATAGAATTCTTGTAGGTGCTCCTGTAGAACTTGTAAATGCTCCTGTAGAAAATGCTGAGAGTAACAATATGGGAGAGATCAATGGAGGACAATGGTTATGAGGCTATGGGGGCACAAACAGACTGCTGTAACTGGGTTATGAGGAGAGAATGAAGGAAAAGGTGGTGAGAGTGCTCAGGGAGGAGTACTTATTATGCTTTATGGATATTTCCGGTGATGGGAGGTGAGATGGAAAAGCATACGTTGGCCATATTCGGACCGTTCGTCCCCACCTGCCTTGTCATCATTTCTCCTCCTCGTAATCATCCCTCATGATTTTATCGGAGTTCACACTTCCTCCACTACCTGTCCTTAACATCTTTCTTGAGTTGATTGTGCGCACGTGTGGGTGATATCTTAGATGAGTGTAGTCAACTAGATGAAGGTGGCCAAGTTAATTGGCCACCTTTCCCTCATTCAACCTCAACCATCTCATTACTTTTACATGACCTATAATTACACAAATGCAAATAGAGGAGTGGGTTAGTTACTTACCCGTGATCCGAATGTATTTGTTGTGAGGTATTGTGGCTCTCCCTCTGCTGCATGCCTTTATTTCTTTCGATGCATGTTGTCTGCTTACTGATATATGGTTTTGTCTTGTACAGGTTCTTCTTTGGCTGGATCTAAGCTTCAGGTGTCTTCTCAACCTTCATGTTTGCACTCTCCTGCTGCTGGTGCTGGACTTTAATGAGATTAGCTACTACAGGAATTCCTATAGAAGCTCCTGTAGTTGCTTCTCCCCTTGAAACATTAGCTTCTTTCTATGCTTGGAGCTTTGAGGATGATTCCAAAGATGTATATAGAGGTGGATAGGTAATAGGCGGGATTCAGAAGAGGTGGATGGTGCTGCTTCCTCCCTTTTTTTGTTTTTTTTCTTTTCCTGGAAAAATGTTTTTTCTGTGTTTTTCTTAGACAGGAAGAAGAATGATGCTTGGGGTGTGATGCAGACTTGGAAATGATGCCAAGGAGCTTTGAAGATTGTAGGAGGGTTTATAGGTTCTTTATGAAGATTCCCTATCCCTCAAACTGCCTTTTAAATCCATTTCTAGCTTTCTGTAATTCCTACAGGAACCTCCTGTAGAAAACACAGAGCCTAAAAAAGAAGCACAATGGGGTGAAGAAATGCCAAAAAATGATGGGGAAAAGTATGGGAAGGTAGGATAGGTACTAGTGTGGATGTCAGGGTTCCCTTGGCACCTTCTTCTACTCCCTATAGTCCTCCTGCAACCTGCAATGCAAATGAAAATTCACTTTCTTTTTCTCTCTCTTTTTTTTTTTAAACAACTAAGGCACCTCAAAGAGGTTTTCACCCGAATTGCATGCCTTGGGAACCTTCAAGGGAGTTTTCACCCCAGGACCTTTTTTTTTTTACATCACTGAGCAGCTTCAGAAGAGGTTTTCAACCCAATGATGGGACTCAAGTGCCTCATGGAGGTTTTCACTTGAGTCCTTATTTTTTTTACTTCTCTTTTTATTTCTCTTCAGTGAGTGGGTGAGGTGGAGGCTAAGACATGCTCCACTACCATCATTGTCTTATTCATATCTTTAATGAACTCTCACTTGGAGAGGGATTTCTTGTAGACTTTCAACCGGTGTCCATTGACAAGCATGGGGATGGTTTCATCATCAATGGTTCTGATCAGAACTGAACCATTATCATTGCATTTCTCTATAGTGTAGGGTCCCAACCATCTTGTCCTTAGCTTGCCTTTGAAATCTTTGTATCTTGAATCATAGAGTAGTGCCCAATCTCCCTCTTGGAATTTCTTCTCCTTGACATTTTTGTCATGCCATATCTTTCTCTGAAGCTGAACTACCTCTGTATGGAGAAGGGCCTGCAATCTATGTTCATCCAATCCATCGAGCTGAAGTAATCTTTCTTTCTGTGCACGGCTAAGGTCTAGGTCTAGCTAGGATGCCATCCTTAGGGTATTGAATTCAAATTCTATTCACATCAAAGCCTTCTTCCCATAGACTAGCTCATAGGATGTGAACCCTATGGTGGTCTTCCATGTTGTGTTGTAGGACCAAGTGGCCTCAACTAATCTATTTGCCCAGTCTTTTCTGCTGCTGCTCACTAGCTTGGTCAGGATCCCTTCCAATGCTTTTTTAGTGACCTCCACCTGCCTATTGGCTTGTGGATGGTAAAGGGTGGAAGTCCTGTGCTTGATTCTATGATGTGTGAGCAGGTCTTCAATCAAATTGGAAGTGAACTGATTGCCTTGATCTCTGACCAACTCTCTTGGATACTTGAACTTGTAGAATATGTTTTCTCCCAAAAACTCAGCTACTTTTTCCTCTGTCGCTGCTTTGATTGTTTTTGTCTCTACCCACTTTGTCAGGTAATCGGTGCACACAATGATGTATTGTTTTTGCTTTTAAGGAGGGTTGATAAGATCCACAAAGTCCATGCCCCACTTCTCAAATGGCTCAAAGGTCACTTGAGGTTGCATGGGCATCTCATCCTTTGGAGTAGGTGTCTAGTCAATTTAACGTCTTAAATTGCTCTACATAAATTATCAATCCAGGTATCATAAACTGATGAAGTGTGGTGCACCATATGTGCTTAGTTAACCTTTTTCTTCCTTCGTTGTTTTATAGATTTTATTTTGTTTGGGGTTTTTTTCTTGTTGATCTCCTAAAGTATCTAATGCAAATGGAAATCCTATTCTAAGGTCTTAAGAATACTTTTAAAGGTCAAGTATAGATGTAGATTTCAAGACAAGGTTTATGTCCCTAATGGTAACTTCCAACACTTAGCACTTCATAAATCTCAAAACATGTTATTGATGAAATTAGTACTTAAACAAGAATGGAAATGTGTTGCTATTCAAATCAAACAAATAATGAACTACTGATCATGAAACCATTATCTTTGCTGCTATCTAAATACATAAAAATGAATTAAGCTACTGCACTCAAACAAATAAAAAATTGCAATATAATAAAAGTAAAATCAATTCACATCATTCATAGTTCGATAGCTCGCCAGGTAGTCTAAGCTATGGCTTTCGGAGATACCGTCAATGATATGAGCAAGTTGATATCTAATTGCAGAAAAGTAAAACTAAAATCAAATCACATCATTCATAGCCTGATACCTCACCAAGTAGTCTAAGATATGGCTTTCAGAGATAACGTCAATGATATGAGCAAGTTGACATCTAATTGCAGAAAAGTAAAACTAAAATCAAATCACATCATTCATAGTCTGATACCTCACCAGGTAGTCTAAGCTATGGATTTAGGAGATAACGTCAATGATATGAACAATATGATATCTAAACTAACTACTAAAGCAAGTGAATAAGACTGGAATCAAAGCATAACTGGAATTAAAAAGCTAAAAAAACAAAGTCAGCAGAGAGGCAAATCTCATGTCACTATTTGATACAAAAACATATAAAGAAAAACTAATCTACAATCAACCGGTTTAACACACTTATATGAATTAAATTTGCATGAATGGAAAATCTAATCTATTAAACTTGAAAGCAATCAAATGAAATAATGAAATCAAAGCAAAATTACAAAATGAAATCTAGTCTACCTTACATTCTAATATGCTCCATGACATCTACTTCACATCTCTTTCCATGTTGAGAACATCAAAGCTTTATTCAAATTCTTCAAAATTACAAAGTACAACAAAGCTCTCCAAAGCTTTCAAATGCCATCAAGGAAGAACTACAAAATCCAAGCTAAGTTAAGACTCACAAGCTAAGCTCTAAACTCTAAGCTCTAAGCTAACAAGCTAACAAATGAAGGAGAGAGATCTCCTATTTATACAAAAAGATGAGAAGCCATCTCATTAATGAGAGTCCATGAATCTCTCCCTCCACCTCTAGAGTCCTAATCAAAATAGGAACTGATAAGACACGTGTCTTCTTAGAGTTTCAATACAATTAGGAGATGTGACACATATCCTCATGATCCCATGATCCTTTCCACTCAAATTCGAATTTGGC
The DNA here is from genome assembly GCA_000404065.3 of Pinus taeda. Classification (NCBI taxonomy): domain Eukaryota; kingdom Viridiplantae; phylum Streptophyta; class Pinopsida; order Pinales; family Pinaceae; genus Pinus; species Pinus taeda. Next base: position 213 of record APFE031314637.1, on the reverse strand, counting down.
CTTAGAGTGCAACATAAGGGTCTTCTAGAAGCCTCCTTTCAACCTACACATGTCAACAATCTCAACCCACTTGTTAGGTGTAAGCATATGCACATTATTTTCTAATTTTTAACCACAAATTCACTTAAAAAGGCTTAGAATTAATAAAGTTTGGAAAAACATAAATGTGTCCCAATGATAATGAAAGTGGGATGAATGTGGTGACATAGTAGT
>APFE031314634.1:0-29699 GCA_000404065.3 Pinus taeda | reverse complement strand
TCATGTTGGTTCCATAATTAAGTCGGTCTGAGTAAGGTTTCAGTCAATAAATGAGTCATAGTCTTGTGTGGCTTGTTGAAATAATTACTCCATATCCCAATGGACGAAGGCACTTTCTGCTCACCCAAAGATCTACAGTTCTTGGAACCTCCAAGGAGATGGAGCTACCATCCCCCATTGGAGCCAATGTTAGTGTCAGTCTTTACAGCCTTCCTCCAGTGATCAAACATGCTCTTACAAAGTGATTTTAAGGTTTCAAGGTCAAATTTTGTCATTTCAGTGAGTCTTCAAGAAAAATTTGGTCACTAGGCAGGTCTAGGGTTTGATTTTACCCTTGTCAAAGTTGTCCAAATGACGTTCCATGTCACCATTCAACTGAGTGTACCATCATTCAAGGGGTTTTCATCATCATGTGAAGTTCCACTGGGTCATTTCACACCTTGTTCATGCTTCAGTTGTGCCTAGGCAAGGTTCAGTTCCCTCTCCTAGGGTTTTGAAGCTAATTTCTCTTGGATGGTCAAATCATCGGAAAAACTTGTATCCTGATGTTCATACACCTTCCCCTATCCATAATGTACCTTATTAAACACTTCCCACCACTAAAATCCCCCAAATTCCTCATTTTCACACAAACCCAATTTTTTTTCTACAACTTGGCAAGTTTCTAGGCTAGGCCTGTGTTTTGCCTTTTTGGGCCCCTTCCCCTCACTAACTTTCTAAGATTCCACTTTCCCTTACCTTCTAACATCCCTCCCCACTTCCCAAAATTTTCTTAAGATCGACTTTTGTCCACAAAAAACCAAGGAAGAAAAGCCTCCTTCACTTTTTACACAGGTGTCATGGTTTTAGAGAATTGTCAAAAATACAATCGCCTTGGGAGAACTGATACACCTCTGAAGTGACGTTGGGAAAATCAATTTTTCTCCTATCTTGGTTGGCAAAATGACTTTCTTGATGAGTTAGATGATAACTAGACACAAATAGCATTCCAATGAGCTATCATGAGCTCAGTCTGGAGTTGAGGAAGGCATTCAAAAGTTGACTGTAACAGCACTCGGCCTTGAGGCAGCCTCATCTGGCACATTTTGGCCAGTCTTTGGAGATTTGATTTGTGATAGGGAAAATGAACTCCAAATTGCAAAATTCTAGTTCAGTTGGAAATTATACTTAATGACCTTTCCGACGAGCTATCCTGCACCCAATTTGGACATAGGGAAGGCCTCCAAAAGGCTCCTGTAAAAAGGCGCAACACATATAGCTTTGGGCGCGGCAGTTAGGATTGGGGGGTCCAAATCACAAAAATTTTACATTTTTGGATTCAGCATGAAACATCATGATTGATGGTGCATGGCCAAGAAATTTGGAGCATTTTTGGGGCATTTTTGGTCACTTGACAAATTGTTGGGCACAAAACAAGGATTTCCTCCCTGTGCATCGCACCACTGGCGCGACGCTTAGGATTGGGGGCTCCAAATGACAAATGGCTTGAATTTTTGGATTCAACATGAAATATCATGACTACTGGTGCATGGAAAAGAAATTTGGGCATGACTTGAGTCTCCAGGAGGTCAAAAACACTCAAAAAATGACCTCTCTGCCCCTATTTTGACACACAGGAAGCAGCCTTGGGAGAATGAAGATTTGGAGGGGCAAATGAGCACCAAATTCAGAAATTCCACTTGGGTTGGAAAGTTGATAGGCCGAAATTTCTAACAAGAACACTTGGGCATAATTTGGACTCCTACTGGTACCTAAAAACAACCTCCAAAGTGGCGCAGCAAATATAGAATTGGGCGCGACGCATATAGAAAAAAAAAAGGCCAAAACTCTTCCGCTTCGTGACATTTCGATTCGCAACTTTATCCAAAGTGGGCCTGCTCATCTACACTTCACGTTTTTGGCACCTAAGGTAAAATTTAAATTATTTTCACTCCAGGTTGGCTTCTATCCATGTGGCAAAGGAAGGCGAGCAGTCACCCAAGCCATTTGTCATTTTTGTAACGCTACACCTGTAACTAATGGTTGGCTTTCCATATCCATTTTGTAATGATTTGAGAAACTCCCCAACTCTTGGTCGTTCTATTTCCTCATGGCATAGTCTATTTATTGTATTCCATTCATTTGCAAATGGTGGGTTCGCTTGTAATTTCTAGGAGACTGTGGCAAGGAAACTCTGTTTCTTCATTGTATATTTTGATAGAGGATTAATGAAAGGCAGCGGCTCTGTTTCATGAGATTCATGTGGTTGTGAGTGTAGCAAATGTGTCTCTTATGTTTCATATCTATTTCGTTATATTTCACAATTCATTTCATATTCATTTCCAATGAAATTTTCTAAGTTAGATAAGGTAGAATTCATTTATATTGCTCTGCCTGTGGGAAACTTTCATGTTCAGTGTTCTTCTTCTGTTGAAAAGGATTCATGTACTTATGCCCTTTTCACCCTCCTAAGCAATTTATCCATTCTGCGTTATTTCAAATGAAATTTCTAGACTTTCCACCTGTCTTGCCTCACGAAGTAATCTGTGCCTTTGTATTAAATTCTCTGCTGATTACTGTCCGTTGGTCCCATACCATCCCAGAAACTCAGTCATTCATAAAAATTTGCTTCTTGTATCCATATTTACTTACTAGCCTAAGATCAATATTTCATTGTAAGTCATCTTAGACCGGTTCGTTTACTTATTCACTGAGCGTGACACGGAGAGAGCCCTCTCCTGTTCTGGTAGGGCTACTTATTCACTGAGTGTGACATGGAGAGAGCCCTCTCCTGTTCTGGTAGGGCTAGCTACCAAACTGAGCGTGGTTTTTGGTTACCTTGAATTTTGCCTTCCTTCAGCCTAAGGCAGATTTAGGTGCTAACAGGAGCTTCTATAAATTTTGATTGACCTTATCAAGCCAATGCTCCCGGTTCTCATTGATCAAGATGACAAATTTCTCATTCCATGTGAGTTTATTAGCAAGCTCAGCCTCCCTTTGTTTCTCTAGTTCTAGAGCTCTTTTCATCCCTCTAGTTCTAGGTCTTCCTCTAGGTTCTTTCTCTTCTTCAGTTTCACTATACCTGTCATAGGCCTCATCAAGCAATGCCTTGGATTTCATTGCTTCTTTCTTTGCCTTGATGAGTTGAATATCCATAACATCATGTTTAGCTTGAAGCTACTTATTCTCCTCCTCGTAGTATGAGATGATATATTTTTCGCTTTGTAGGTTGATCTGGAGCTCCCCGATGAATTCATCTTTTTCTTTAATGACAATTCTTGTAAACTCACTGTCATCATGCTCACCTAGGTCAACCAAGTCAAACTCCTACTCTGCCTCATGGAGGTCTTCCTCCTCTTGCTGAATATTTGTCTTTGTCATCTTTTCCTTGCCCTTTTGTACTTTCTTTACTGATGAAGAAGGCAAGGTCCCTCCCACAATTTATGGGTAAAACACTGCCTGTGGCCTCTTTGATAAATGTGTGTAAAAATGGCCAAATCAACCTCTTTGGGCTTGATGCCCTCAACCTATTCAATCTATTCCAGCTCTCTTTTTTCATCTCTATTAGGTGAATGGATATGCTCATGAAATAGTGATGATGGAGGTGATGATGAGCGTGATTGATTATACGGGGATGAATGATCTATGGGCTGAGATGGAGGAATGGAGGTGGAAGGGTGAGATGATGAAGGGATACTTTGGGCAATGTAGGGCATCTTATCAATGCTCCAGAAGAGATAATATGGTATGTTGAGCACCTTAACCCTTCTGAAATGCATGAGTAGCCAAACATGATAGGTATATAGTTTGTAAATCCTTCCTTCACAAGTAAAGTATCTTGTGATAATTTTCATCATGGGAACATATCTATCCAAGAGGTAAGAGAAAGGAAGCAACCTTTTTCTATCATTTATGTATCTAGGTTTAATATAGAGATCATAGTAATGCTCCTCCAAATCAGCTTGTTTAAACCATTTCTCCCCAGCATTTTCGTTTTCAGTGATAGCTGATATGAAGGCAATAGATACATTGAAAGTGACACCAGCAAGGGTTACCTGGTTGTCATGGAGATTGGAGATGAACAATCTACTCAGCATAGGATGATATTGGACCTTCTGTACTTTCTCACAGAATTCAAAACATCCTAGATGTTTGAAAGATGTCACAGTCATGGGAGATGCCATGAGTTCATTAGTATTTCTTTGTTCAAATCTAAGGATTCTCCATCCTTTGTTTGAATTCCTCCCCTTTCTTTCCTCTTCAATAGAACTTTTGTTTTCTTCTTCTAACACAGTTTTTTTATTTTAAAACCCTAGGGAGATGAAATGATAGTGGAATGTAGGTGTAGGGAGTTAGGAATGGCGCGAGGAAATCTAGGGAGATGAGGGAAGGGGTTTCTGGCTTAAGAAAAGTAACAGGGAGTGGGAATGTAAAGGGATTTAGGACAGGGAATTTTATTACAGGTTAGGGGTTTTGGGAGCCTAGTTAAATAGAACACCTAGGTTTTAGGGTTTTGTGAGTAGAAGGATATGGGAGATAGTGAAATGATACGAGGGTTGTGAAAGGATTTAACAGGGGAATGGGAAAGGGATAGAAGTATTAGGGTGTGAAATTAGAGGTGTGGGAATGAAGCTAGGGTTTTTAGGATTGAAGACTTCAACTTTCATTCAAGAGACTTAACCATGAAGTTGTGGGATGTGAAATGAAATGAGGGTATACTTTAGGGCTACTTACTTACTGGAGGAATAGAACAACCGAATTGAAGCTTCAAAGGCAACGGAAATTTCTTTTAGAGGATGGAGATAAACCCTAGTCAAATGCGCACCGCTCAACTGAAACACGCCCTTTCATTTTTCAAACACGTAACATATAGTAGAAATGCGTTCTCCTAGTCAAACACGTAGCGTGACACTAAAATGTGCAGTGTAATGCACAAACATGCAGCAAAAACGCTGTTTTGTTGATTTTACCTGTCAAGCTCGAAAATTTCTCCTTTGTTGACGTTGTTCGACCATGACCAGAGAAAATGAGGGGAAATGGATGTCTTGAAGGATTTTAAAAGGAGAAAGTCTAAGAGATTTCTTACTACTCACTCGATCTGCCCATAATGCATTGATCAAATTTTTCTACCAATTCTTTTTGTTGGCCTCCAACGTGTTCTTGATGATGTTGATTAAGGATTTACTTGAGGACTCAGCCAAACCACTCCCTTATGGATAGTATGTTGAAGAATTTCCCAACTTAATGTTGTATTTGTCACAAAACTCAGCCATCCTTTTAGACTTGAATTTTGCCGCGATGTCTATGATTATCTTATTAGGACAACAAAAATGAGATAATATATTAGTTTCTAAAAACTAAATGATAACTGAATCTATGGCTTCCCTGGTAGGAATTGCTTCACTCCACTTGGTAAAGTAGTCTATAGCTGTCAATATCCATTTGTGTTGTGTGGATGATGATGGGTTAATCTTGCCTATGAAATATAGGCCCCACTACTGAAACGGTGCATGAAGCAAAATGGGTTGTAGAGGCAAAGGAAGAAGTTTTCTTTTACCTTGGAAAACTTGGCAGTCGTGACAACTCATCACTGCTTTGTAGATATCTGTGAAAAGTGTAGACCAATAGTAACCCACTCTCAGTAATTTGTTGGCCGTGGTCTTCCAGTATAGGTGTCCCCCACAATCTCCTTTGTGGAAGTCATTTATTACATCTTTAGACTCATCTTCGATCAAACAGTTTAGCAACACACCTCCAGGATACTTCCAATTAAGTGCGCTATCCATATTACAATATTTTGAAGCCTTGAAATTCAATGACCTTCTCTTAGCCTTAGATATTCCTGAAGGGGGATTTAGATGTTGCAAAACATAAATAATATCAAAATATTATGGATATGATAGAAATATATCGGATACCTGAATGAGATCTACTTCTTCTTGATTGTCAGACAATGTTGCTACAAGGTTGATATCTAAAGCATGGAGATTTTACTCAGCCATGAGTTTGGCTAAACCTTAACCCTTGGTCAGCTTGGTAGGTTTGATCTCAAGATCATATTCTAATAATGTTGCTATCCGTCTACCTCTTATACCTTACGGGTCATTCTGCACAGGAACTTATTTTACCACTGCATTAGGCATATAAGCAAGAGTATGTGAATGTAAATTGTAAACTCTGAAACTTTTCACTGCCTTTACAAAGGCCAAGGCCAGTTTCTTAATGATGTTGTACTTAAGGGTTGCATCCTTGATGTTCTGACTGAAAAATGCTATTGGCAACTTGGTTTTATCCTTTTTCTACATTAATACTCAGAAGAAAAAGAGAATATAAGCTCTTTAGTAATCTTATTTGAAGTTCTTTTGTTCATTGGTATAACGACAAATTATACAAGTGAGTCCTCAAACTCCTCTTGCATCACAAGACTCTTTGATGAAGACATGAAGCAAGAGCTAGCCAATATGATGGATATGGTCAGAGAAATGTATGAGGATGAGATGGACTATGAAGGAAAAGGCTTGGGAAAGCATGCACAAGGTATTGTTGAGCCAATAATGGTTGAGGAAAGGCGTAAGTATTTGGGTCTTGGCTATAGATAGTCTTATGGAGAAAGTTCCAAAGCTGCCATGAAGACCATTAAAACAGCTCCGAGAAGGGGTTGCATTGTAGAGTGTGAAATTTGTATTTGGGAGGAATGTAATAGCTTGAAACATCATTTGCAGGATGTAGGTGTTCAAAAGCACACACTTGAACCAGAGAGTTGGGGAGGCACTAACAATCTTGAAGGGATTGATGGTGTTCCAAAGGGAGCCACTTCTTCATTTGCTTCACCTCCTCACGAAGGCAATAAAGGTGAAAGAGAAAGGTATAAATCTGGTTCTAAACATATTCCTTTTGATTTTGAAAACATGATAAATTTCCACATAGATATGGGAAAAGAATCACATGTTCCTTTTGTGGTTTGGATAACCATCATGTTTCTAGACGTTGGAAGAGAATGGCCACATAGGGAAACTTTTGAAGGAAAAGAAGCAAGAAGCCAAAGGTCCATTGGACAAGGAAAATCATGTTGTCAAGAGGATGCACATGTGTTGCACTTACTGCCATAAGCAAGGACATCTAGCTGAAAGGTGTTGGACTCTGAATCCAACAATCCTTCCACCAAAGCTGAAGAAAGTGGAAAGAGAAGGTGGCAGAAATGGAAAGGAAGTTTCCATGATCGATGTGTTTCAGGATGATTCACATGTTGATGTTGATGTGTAGACAAAGGTAGTACCTTTGAAAGGGATTGGTGAGAAAGGGTTATATTTCTTATCCAATTAAGATTGCATATCTATTGATGCATCTCTTTGAATTTCTTTGTTAATGGAATGCAAGGTTGCAGGACTTTACCAAGAATGTGAATGGGAGAAGTTGAGTAGGAGGCTCACTTTGTTGCTGCAACATTATATTTCACTTCAGCTTCGAAAGTACAATGTGCTTAAGTGGAAGTTGAAGAACAAAATGCATGCATAAGCATGAGATGCATGAACACAAGGATGTTAATGATTTTCTTGTATTTGAACATGTATGTGTAATTACCTTGTAGGGTTGATTGCTTTGACATGCATGTGATGTAATTTTGACTTGGGAGAAGTTAACTTGGTCTCCAAGATGGAGATAATAATGAAGTGTTTCATCTTTTGAAAAAGAATCCTAATGGTCCTTTTCTACATGCTTGACTTGAAGGGTCATTTGTTTTAAAGGAATGTTTTATGAGCTTATTTTCTAGTCCACCATTTGTGTGCAGATGTTAGACATGGAGGTCTTCACAAGATTTTTAATCTATTTCTTTTGTTGAAGCAGGAGTTTAGGCTATCTAGTTGTTGTCTCTATTTCTATTGTTGTTGACAGTTGCTGTTGATAGCTTTTCAAACAGGTAGAAATGAAATTTTTGTGGAGCAGATGTACTTCACATTTGTTTGATCCACCTTGGGTCAATGATCAAGGTAGAGAAGTTCAAACTACCTTCTATGACCATTTCAACAGGAGTTCTACAGGAAGGCAAGGAGGAAGATAGTTCTTCCCAAGAGGACTAGCCCATCTAGGAAGGGAAGTGGTTAGAGACTTTGGTTCAGAGGCACTGTGCAAGGCAAGAGTGTGGAGGCTGAAAAAAGAGGGTGTTGTTACTCTCATTTATTGTTCAGATCAGTATATCAGTCCTTTGGAGACCAAAAGTTCTTCTAGTGGGAAGGTGTGATAAAAAATGGATTTTGGATAGACACCTAAGTCTAATTGTTCCACACAGAGGAAAATGAAAGTCCAAGGAAGTTCCTGGAAATAGCCCCATCACAGAGATATTTTCATTCTAAATCTACTGCAACTTGAATGGGCAAAAATGGACTTGGGCTGCAAAAGTTATTGCTAAAAGAAGTTGCCCTTTATTCTTTGGAAAAAGAGTAAAAATTCCCTAAAAATGGAAAAAAACCCTTATAAAGGGAAATCGCATCAAAGAAGGCTCTAAGAGGTGGACTTAAGCAGAAAGGGAAGAGACCTCCGATCTCCAATCTCCAATATATCAGGTTAGAGATAGGCCTATGTTTGATGGTGGGACCCCGGGCAATGCGATTGTGATTGTTGATATCGGTGGATCGTAGTCGATGATGCCACGAGGCAATGACAGGGACCCTGGGCCGATGCAATGTGCGATCGCCGATATTGGCAAATCAGCATCGGTGGTGGCATGAGACAAGGGACAGACCCCCAGGCCAATGTGGCTTGCGATTGAAATTTATTGGATCGCAACGATGTGAAAGGGGTGATCACATGCTGGACCCGATGGACTTTATAGGCGCAATTTGATGAAATTTGAGTTCTGGAAAATGGAACATTTTTGTGTATTAATGCTTTTTGGTGTAAAAGCTGAAATACAAAGGAAAGCAATAAAATGGACCCGAAAGGGAATTATAAACGCGGTGCTATATGATTTCAGTTTCGTAAGCGGAATTTCAGGCAGACCTTGGGCAGAAAGCAGTATTAGGCTGGCTCCGCCTGCTTCCACATAATTGTTAACACGTGGCTAGCGGAGGAGAGAGGAAGACTATTTGAGCAGGTAACCCTCGTACTCCTAAGCTACCCGAAATTGGATATTGACTGTTGATAGGAGATCCCGTGGATTGACAGTGGGGATTGTGGTAGTGGCCAAAGGGGGATGCGTTATGATACTAGGGGCAATTGCAATATATTTTGAAGTCTGATAGGACGAATTTTGTTGGGTTTTCATTCTTTTCCTGTGTATTTGGGATTTTTCCCAAAACATTAATTTGATGTGATATAACACCTAATGGCAGACCCGATAGGGATTTAGGGGTGATTGAATGGGATTTCAAGTTCGAATATCACGTCTGATAGTGTTTCTACAGACATTCTCTGTGTAATGGGATTCTCTCAATTTTCAGGTTGTTGCCTATGAAATGTTCCCGATTCCTTTTGTAACCACTCCTGATCATCATGCCATGCTGCAACAAGCGTTTTTATAGGCCATGATGCATTTTGAAGCCACGAAGCAGCAGAGCCAAATGGCCAGTCTAACTGATAGGGAGCAGAGAAGCCACAGAGCCGCAAAGGGATATTGAATTGCAGAGGAGCAACTCAGGTTACCAGAAAACCAAAAAAATGCCTCAAAGAAAGCCAAAGAGCCAATTGGCGGGGTAGCTAAAGCCAAAGCAGGAAGCTAATGTAGAACGAGAGCAGAGAGAATGAAAGCTAATGCACAGAGAAGTTGAGGGAGTCTTTGGGGTCACTTGGAGGTCAAGTGAAAATACAGAGAGTAGAAAGTTACAAAGCCAAAGAAGCCAAAAAGTCGAAGAGCCAGAGCTAGAACTGAAGAGCCAGAACCAAAGCCAAGAGCGGTAGCCAAGAGACAAAGCCAGAGCCAGAGTCAGAGTTGAGATCTAGAGGGAGAGCCGAGAGATAGAAAGCCGAGAGCTTCATATCCAGGGATAAGATGGTGTCTAAACCCATTCTGTTCTGTGTAAACCAATGGAGTTGAGCTGCAGATCTTGTAAAAAGGGCTTTGCCATAATCCTAGAGAGCCTAGTAGAGTTGACTAGAGCTCACAGAGATGTAGCCCGAGAGTTTTGGGTGAACTCCATATTAAATTGATGTCTTATGTGTTTGCTTAATGTTTCATTTATCTATTATCATATGTATTTACATATCAGCACAACCAATATATTTTAAAAGCACATAAACAATTTTAAAATAAATAGTAGCATACACTATATTCTTAAGCATATTATCAATTCCGCATTGGCTAATCAATAAGACAAGGGAATATTTAAAGCTTTGGAAGTGGGAGAGGTTCTTGTAAGTAAGACAAGAAGCCTAAGTACCCATTTTCAGATCAATATCCTAGCAATTTTCCTCATTCTTATGGTTTTGAATGTCGTATCAGCTTCTAAGAATTACCCTAGCTTGTTTTCATTCACTCGAAATACCTCTTCAATCCACAATTGGGGGTGGGGGGGGGTGTCCTTGGAGCCTCACCTAAACAAGCACTGTAACACCCTCCTTCCACAACTACCCAAGTAATTGACCAAACATGGTAAACATGTGACAAGAGGCTACTATGGTTGGATTCAACTTCCTATGTGACCTTAAGGAAATGGAATTGATAGAAACACAACATACAGACCTTCCACATAAGCTACAGGACCCCTGTGAACCATTCCAACACTTTAGGTAACTTACCCTTCGGCCCCACTGAATTTTTTGATCACTTGACCTCTAGACACTCTCATGACATAGGCCTACCAGTATCCAAGAGGCTCTGGACACTCTCATGATATAGGCATGCCAACTTCCAGGGACTATTTTATCCAGTTATGTGCCAGCATCCTTGGGATTTAAGCCACTTTTTGAGGCCCAGAGCCCAAGTCAATTCCCAAAATTGAATGACATCTCGAGAAGAATAAAACAATAGGGAAACAATGATGTAAAATAAAATAGTTGAACAAGCCGTTAACCAGTCCCATACTAGCCATGACAAGAATTTCGTCAAACATATCACAAATATGTAATCTAGAAGTGTAAACAACATATTTAATCATAGGGATCTCATACTTATTTGAGGATCCATAAGAACCATTTTTCGCTCATACCATTTCATACATTATCATCTATTAGGTCATAGATACATTTTCCATTCATTTACAAATAAAAACACGATGAGAGCCATACATATCTACTCTCATAAAACAGATATATAACAAGCATAATAGCAGTAGAAATACCAATGAAATCATAACCATATGATCCACATATAAATCAATATAATACTCATTTACTATGGCACTTATTTGTTGGGTCCCTCATCCCAATTGTCACATCAAAGGTTCTAATGTCCATCCAGTTGGTGGGAGTCGTGACATTCAAATAAGCATCGAGTCAATACAACTATATTTGTTATCTATTCTACATATGCTTATTTTCAAACCACTTTGTTGAAGCCAACCACTCCTCTATATTTCAGTCTCACCTCGTTCGTTTTTACTTTACTGTTGGAACACCCCTTGACACCATCATTGCAGATCTCCATTTCCCCTGTAACAACGAGATTACAAGCATATGGCTTTCCTTACAAACTATAGAATCCTCCTATCTGGTCACCTGAATAGCACAATTTTTATCCCTCTCAATCCTACAGAATGGGAATTGACTTAACAAGATGCAAGGCCTTGGTTACCTCAGAAGGCTTACGTAAAAATGCAAAATTTTTGCAAAACTATGTAGAACCTTCCAACTTTTGTTTTGTCTCTGAGTTTTCTCATGCATTTACCAGGCTTTCGAAATAGGATCGAGTTGATGCACCCAAAACTGAGTTGGAAACTTATCATCTTCCAATGTTTCAAAACAATTTTCAGTATAGATAAATAAATGGAGATAAGTATCCCCGATATAGAGTTTTCAACTCAATATCTCATTTCCTTTCCTGATAGGGAGATCGTTTTTTCATTGAAACTCGAGTTGGTAGAGAAATAGATGTTGTATAACATTTTCTACCTTGACCAAAGGTATGTAAATTATCCTTATGCATTTCCCACCATCTATTCAGCAGGAGTAGCACACAAAGCCACATCCAAATAAAACAGGAATCCTCTGCTCTTCTGCAACTTCCTCCATCGTGCTTGTTATGCTCTTAACCTGCAAATGATACCCAAATACAGAATATGTGAAGAAAAGAGACCGAGAGCACAGAATATGCGAAGAAAAGATACCCAGAACACAGAATGGCAATGATTTTATTATTCAGAGAGTAATGTTCCTTGTTATGCTCTTAACCTGCAAATGATACCCAAATACAGAATATGCGAAGAAAAGAGACCGAGAGCATAGAATATGCGAAGAAAAGATACCCAGAACACAAAATGGCAATGATTTTATTATTCAGAGAGTAATGTTCACTTGCCTCTTCGAGGGGGCAACCTCCAATAAAGCAGAGCTCGATTACAAAAATAAGACACCATGCTCCTCGCAGGGAGTTTCTATCCTTTATATATGACTCCTACGAGTAATACCACGGGTCAATACCGCTTATTACTAATACCATCTATCTAATACTACGGCCCATTTGCAACTAACTGTGGTTCCTTTATTAATTGCGAATTAACCACTTACAATTATTAATATGGGCTTTATTGACTCTTGACTATGACGTGGTCCCATTACATAGATAAGGGGGTTAGGGTGGGACCCTAACAATGCTCATCAAAACATTGACTTTCAAGATGCCATCATACACTGACTAGGGAGTTGTGCAACTTTGTACCAATCCATACCTTCTTTGGTTCTACGAATCATCCAAGGCATCCTCTGAATAATTCCAATCATTAATGCTACACCAACTGACTGAAGTGGGATTGATATAATAAGCTTATATTTCTACAGGTCATATGAGAAATATGATCTAGGAGGCTCATGCATAATGAATAGGCTCAATATAACTTAGTCCTGAATAAGGGATGCATAGAGTACTTATACCAGATGGAGGGTTCCTGTTGTTTCGAGTGCTACTCCTCTTTGGAGACTACTCACTATTATAGGGAATCAAGGGAACCAAAACCATCAACCTAATACTAACGTCCGGGGAAACTAGACCTAATTGGATTAGCGTTCATCAGAGCTTTGGACAGGTGTGGTGTTCAATCACACTTGCTTTAATAATATTAGTTAATAGCACTCAAACACGATATGCATAGGTAGGCGAAACCAAATATGCATGAAACCATTGATATATAAAAATGAAATTATTTATTGACCTGAATGGAGAGGATTATGTATATGAACCTATTCAAAGCAAATTTTTATTATTAAAATGCGCCTCACCATATGAATAGTGAGTGGGTTCCACTCCGTTTGATAGTGTTTTTCAGATCAACTGGAACCCTAAATAGGTGCGTTTTTTACGTGGGAACATTATTGAAACCTGAGCCTTTAGGATTTGATTTGAATCTATGCCTTTACAAAATACACACTTAGCTACCAATCGTATGATTTGTAATTAGGGTGTGAAACCTTAACACCTAACATATTCATCCATCTTCTATGATTATCCATTGGAGGATAACACCCAATAATCAAACATTTCAAATGTTGAAGTGAAGTTAATTCCAAGCCATGTCGTTAATGCAACTCCAATAGATATCACCGCTAGCCATAACTCTCTTCCACTGTGCTCCTCGATTGTGGTCGTGTCCGTCTCTGCCATGAGTGTGGTGTAGTCACTACATCATTCACACATATGAGAACATTATACATTGATCATCTTGTAATATTTTTTTGCTACAGTAACATTGTCTTACTGTCATATGATGATATTGTCACACTTGTAATATCATTATCACACTCTATTGGTTATCAATTTCCACTGATATGTATGGTGCATCAAATGTATTTTGGAACCTTATCAGTCCACCATGCCAACAATATACTAAATCCTTGTTTCAGATTTTCTTGAACAACCACCAAACATTCTCCATGACTTGTAGATCGAGTATCTTATACTCATATTTGAAATTGATCTATCGGTAATAAATTATTATTTTTTTCACTCCTTGCTACACCTTATCAAGATAAAAAGACCAACCTTTTTCTCTTTGAGTTCCTTTACCTCTTTTTTGGCAATGATGACAGTTGTGTTTTTCCCTCGGATGTCAAATATTTGGCAGGGGAGATTGCCAAGGATTGGAAAAAGGAGATGAATATGGAGAATAGTATTCATGCTAGTAGGGTGAATATTATGGCCTTTCTGAAGCTCTTGGCATCGTTCAAGGTCATGACAGGTTATGAGAGGGATGAGATTATGAGGCTACTATTTATTGTTTCGATGAATGAGGAAACTCTACAGTTGTATCATTCTCTTGGGTTGTCTCCTAACATATTAGATTAGTGCCTTGTTCATATCTCTTGGTGTTAAACATCAAGTAAAAGAAGAAAAAATAATGGAAGCGAGTGTGAAGTCCCACATCAACAATTCTGAGATAAAGGTGCTTTATGGATTACTACATGTGCTAAAAGCAACTTTTCCAATTTTGAAATTCGTTTATGGTTGCAAGTCCCCAGAGCTTATGTGCTAGTTTCCTTTCTCATTACCTCACTTTGGCTATACTAAAACTGCTTAGAAGTCTGTGTGTGCATTGTGGGTCCTCTCCATTGTGTTTGTTGTGATTCCTCCTTACTTTCAAGCCACCTAATAATCCCAGTGCCATTATACTTGTCAATTCTTATTGTTAGGACATCACCTCTGCTCTTAATGCCTTTTCTAGTGTCAATATCGAACTACACAAGTGAGTCATGGAAATCCCATCCAAAACTCCTGGTCACATAATGTCCTCTTATGGTTTTTCAGTGGGTGATTATAGTTATTTATTGTTCCAAAAGCGTGGATAGTCATCATACAACATGAATTTAGCTTTCCCTTCACAAGTTTCCGCCATTTTCTGGTTTAGGGTTTTGTTTAACAACTCCTAAGGATAAATTCCAATGGATGGATAATAGCAATAATAATACCACTTATCTCCTATTAAACGTTCAAAGAAAACATAGAGAGGCGAAAATCCAAGCATAAGTGAAATGTTGCTCGAAGTAATGAATTTTTTTACAAGAGATATGTTAAATGCATTGTATTGTTTTCGTGTGCCAACAACTCAATGACCTATACAACAATTATAAAGCACACATTGTATCAATGTTGCGCATTGTAATAAATATTGTTGTGTAACACATTTTGTATGTTTTTCTTCTGGTCATATTGCCTTTATCGATTCTATTTAGACAATAGTTGTTTAAGCTTTCTAACGTTGTTGAAGACTTAAGACTATTGGAATATAACTGACACCCATGCGTTACCTTTCATTGTTACCTATAATCCTTGATGTCAATTCTTTCGTCCCCACTTTTCCTTTCCACCATCATTGTAATCACATAATGATACCATTAAGTTGTTTTTACAGGTACTGTCACCTCTACGTCCTCGTATGAATTTTCCATCTAGCCATGTTATTGTTACACTTTGGATTCTCCTTCATGACCTGATTCATTTCACCTGGATTTAAAATATCCTTACTACTTATCTCTAAAGTCTCCATAGTTATCTTTAGGTTTACAATTTGGTTCAAGTTCGAACATCTTGGGCCAATACTTTTTCTTTATGTTACCCATTCATCTACGCTCGATCTGTCCTCCATCTCTAGTGTTTATTGCACTTTTGTCTTCCTTTTCGAAAATCATAATGAATGCACCATTTCATATTGACTGCACATTTCATATTCACTGCAACAACATTCGTATCACTAACTAGGCCCTTGAGGTTGACTTCCAACTGCAATACTGCTATCACAATATTCAATATGCTCTCGAAATATAATTAGTGTGATTAATGAACATATTTTTTTGATTCTGATGATCTATGTCGGTATTATTTTCCATATTCTATTCTTCGTCTCATTGATAACTCCCTAGTGATATTTTGAGCCTTGGCTCTATTGATTGGTCCATGTTTGTGATTGTTTCTTTTACATATGAGACTCCATTTCTTATACACACTTTATTGAATTTGTGAATTTGAAGCACTATAGGATGGGAGAAGATTATTCCCATGTCACTTAAATTTTATATTCCTTCATATCGGTTACCAAGTTTCCTTTGAAGACTCTTTTGGAGACACAGGATAGTTTTTTTCATATGTAGCTTGTTATCTTGGTGGTTCTGACAACGATGGTCCCCAATTTTATACTATTGACATAAAATTCGAGTAGGAAGTGGTGTTTTTCTTCTGTTCTTTTGTTGAGGTAAACTCTCTTCATTGTTCCACTAGTTACAAATAAATTATCATGTCTCTACCATACCTCATGTACAAGTTCGCTCTCATCATATTAGTTATCTCTTCCATGAAATTATTTGTGCTACTCTCTTATGACCTCTGAAGTTAGAAGAGATCTTTCAACCAAACTTGGATCTTTAATTCCACCTTCCCAACCAAGGCTGCAATAAAATGCATAATGCAACAAGTCTATCCTTGTCATATTTGCACTCTCCTTGTGGTTTTCTCATTTCTATTTATTTTCTCCCCGTGAGATGTTGTTTCTGTTTTAACATTGACTGGGTGATTGTCTTGTTGCCTAGAGAAACTCTCCCTGAAACTATGATGACTTCATTTCTCTATTCAAATCACAAGATTCTCATTTTTCTCCATCTTCCATACCTTACTTGGTTTCCTTATGTTGTTTTATGCACTTCCTTTTGGTTCATTGTCTGGTATGCTTGGAGTTTCTTCTATTTTCTGTCTAGAACTCTTTAGGGTATATTGAAGTCTATAGTATTTGTCTTTGTGTCCATGATTTCTACATAAATAGAACCTTATTTGACCAAGATAAGGTGAAAAATATGTGTGCACTCTTGTGCTATTCTTTGCATATAGCTCACACTCAATGGCTCTATGTCCAAATTCATTTCACAAATAAGAGTAACCATGGAAAAATTTTATGTACCTGGTTGTTGGTGCCCTCCTTTGTTTATTTGCTAGATAGTACCTTCTTATTTGTTGTGTGTTTTGCAGAATAACCATGATCTTCTTGTTCTTACAATCTTCTGCCACATGTCCATGTTCATGGCAAGAAAAACATGTGATGTTTTTCCCAAGAGCAAAGAATCTCCTTTGAGATCTTCCGATCTTGTTCAACTCAATCATTAGTTTTTGATACTACTTCTTGTTTTTATTTTCTTTACAAAGCATGTTGTTGTTAGACTCTTATCCTCTAGATTCTTTAGAGTTGCTTCATTATCATCTTTAATGGTCTCCTTTGTTGAGTTCTTCATGGAGGCAAGGTCCTCTTATAGTTTCTTACACAACCTCAGCTTCAAATCTTTTACACTGTGGGTCTCTCCCCCTGAATTTATTGCTTATCACCCCTTCTAGTCTCCTTGATTCTTCAAGTTTTGTTTTTAGACTGATAATTTTGTCCTTCTACTCATGCTCTTTCTCATCAGATATTTGTACCAGTTTCCTCAAATCTTTGTTTTCATTCTTCAATCTTTCTATACTAGCCAATGATAAGTCAAGCCTAGCTTGATTTTCATTTTCTTTTTTCTTCAAGAGAGTCGGGCATATTCACACAGGAGATGTTTCAGTTATTTGAACACTTTCCTATTGACAAGGACTCTTCTTCTTCCTCTTTCTCTTTTCACTTTCTGCATTGGTGCTATTAATCTCTCCTTCATGCATGAGGTCGAATATTTCCCAAATTTATTTTGTAGAATTTAGGTTTATTATTGTATCAAGATCCTTATTATGAAGATTGTTATATATAACACATTTTTCCTTAACATTCCATTTTTTTTCTGAGACAGAGGGAGAGTCTTTAAATTAACCTTTGCTTACAAGCTTCCATACACCATGTCCATAAGCTATTACTAAGCATAGACACACTTCAATGGTCCATGACTGAACCAGGTCATCTGATTATTATATGTTCCAACCTACAATAGGTTGCTACCTCAATTTTCCACAAGCTGCAACATGCAAGGAAGCTCCAACTCCTATATGTTTTCTGTAGGCTACAACCCACAAGAGGCTCTTCTGTAGGCTACAACCCACAAGAGGCTCCTACCTCAACAGGCTCCAACTTTATGTTTATCAAGCCACTACTTGAAAGGACACTGCCATATCTTGATGCAAACATGAAATAAGAATGTGTTGGTTTACCTAGTCATAATTTCTACATGTCTCCATCTTCATTTCTGCACCTTCTTCCCTTCAAATTTGTTTCACATCAACCTCATAAGTTCGAGGTAAATAATGTATAATATCTCAATCATCTCCCTCACATTCTCCAATTCCCTAACCTCTCCAATGCCTTCCAAAATAACATATTTTATAAAGATAGTTTTTTTGGTTGTTTGTATCCCACATAGGAATATGAAGTGAATAGGCTAGACTCTTTGCCTTCCACCCATTTGTTTCCAAACTCTTCATATCTTGAATATTAGAACACAAAATAAATAATCCATCCAATATTAATTTCATCCACATGTAATCATTAAATTCATCAACCTAATTCCTACATCAAATACCAATATTTATCATTAATGCATCACAAAAATCTTTTCCTTTGATTTGGAGTCTTTCCTTTGCATCACAACAATTCAGAGCAATCAACAATTTCACATCACAACAAATTCTTCAATATCGCAATATTTTCAACATTATCCAAGCATATCACAACTCCTTTGTGTTTCTCCCTTGCTTACTGCTCTTGTGCTGCTCCTTTGCTTGCTTCTCCTTGTGCAAGTTGATCCTTTGTATGTTGCTCGTTGTGTTGGCTACTCCTTTGCTTGCTACTTTAAATCTATAACAACATGTGTCTTCCTCTGCTTCTTTTCCTTGATCACAATGCTTGTTGTTGCTACTTCATTTCTCCTTGCTGCTACTTCTTTTCTTCTATTGCGCTTTTTCCATCAATGAAAACAATGCCAACATGTACTTTATTTTATCAACCTTATTTCTTATTTAATTACATAATTATAACTTAGTAATGAAAACATAATAGTTTAACTTCTACAAAAATTTAATAGCCTATTTTAATGATACAACATACTTTGTAATTTAAATATATAACTCAAAAATTAATTTTAATAATAATTATTTTGTATATTAATAATATTAACTTGATAATATAATATAATATTTATAATAATATAATCGTAGTCAACCATAATCAACATAGTCAACTATGTTCAACCTTAATCAACATAGTCCATCATATACATCTGTTGCTACGTGTTGACAATCATCATCCAACTAGTTGAATGATTGCCAAACTACCTTTGCAATGGTCAACCATGTTCAAACTAGCTCTTCAATTTTCATACGAGCTCAACAATGTTCAACTATGGTCAACCATATTTATCAATAATTAAATATTGATAGCCATGGTCAACCATCTTCCTCTATAATAAAACATTGATGATTGTGGTCGTTCATGTTCACCTATAGTCATCCATTGTTGACCAAAACTAATTGTGGTTATTCAATATCAACCATGGTCATGATCATACAAGCATTGATAATCAAGGTCAAACTTTTCACCCACAATTGTCCACATTTGACCATAAAGAACAACTTCCAAAAAAGCTCAACCATGTTAAAAAAATATCACAAAGTGAAAAACAAAAACCAATAGTATAATGTGATGAGCATATATCAACATCTCAATCTAACGAACAAAATTTAATGTCGTAATGTGATAAAAAAATTAATGTCACAATGTGATATGTGAATATAATTATCGCATGACAAGACAATTTCATGGATTGTTATTGTACATGAATAATACAATGTGATGAGCATATATCAATATGTGAATATAATTAACAAAAATTTACGTCGTAATGAGATAAAAATGTGATTAACAAAAGTTGACTTACAATGATGAAATATGAAAAATATAAATATCCATTTAATGTTAAAATAAAATATTATGGTTAAAATCAATGTCATAACTAAAATCAACCTAACAATGTTATGAACAAAAATCAATGTCATAATGTGCCAAGCAAAAATTTGACACGCGGTCAGGAACTGGGTGATGTAGTGGGGCGTCCAGCAGCTCGGGTGTGGTTGTTTGGATTTTCAATATGAGCAGGAGTTGTGGAACCGGGTGATGTAGTGGGGCGTCCAGCAGCTCGGGTGTGGTTGTTTGGATTTTCAATATGAGCAGGAGTTGTGGTCGTGGTGATTCCTATAGCTCGTACGAAGCTGGAGCGAGGTTTCTGCGGCTGGACGGATCTGTTAGGTATTTGTGTTTGGACGCCAATTGGAGGACGACGAACGAGGCTGCTGCTGAATGGGAATGGGGCGGTTGTTCGTGTTTGCATATGGTGGTCTCGATGATGATCTGTTAGGATTGGCACTCACGCTTCTCCAATTCTTTGGAGGCCGCTGTTCGGAGGGGAGGCGAATGGCGCTGTTGATGTTGTTGTTGGGGTTGTTCCAATTTCGGCCGTTACTTTTGGCGCGAGACACGGTGATCTCTCTGGACCGGAGGATGGAGCCATTCAGTTCGGCCAGGGCTTTCGCCACGCTGTTTACATCTGAAAACTCCACGAAAACATACCCTCGTGGGTTCCCATACTCGTTTTTAGGAATAGTAAGGCGTTTCACTCTCCCGCACCTCTCGAAATGTGCCTTTAACTCGTCCTCTGTGCACCCATAGTCAACATTAGCTACATAAACGGAATATGCTTCCAATTCTCCTCCCGCTCCGGTTACCACTGCTACTTGTTTATTAGGTATCGCCTCCTTATTGAGCTGCACGTTCTTCACCGATTTCCCAGAATTCGCAGCCATGACAAATTACTTCTACTTCACTGTTATTCTTTTCCTGTAAAGACCAATCAAGCTTATCAGACTGAAAATGCAAAGCTTCTAACTACTCGCTGCGCTGTCTTTATCATTTGATTGGATCTAAATCCAATATATAAACATGTTGAAACCACCCAGGATACGCTTCACCGATTTTGGCCGACATATAACCACTTTGGCACAGGTATACGCTTCCCCTACTTTGGCCGACATATAACCACTTTGGCACAGGATGAAGGCTGATGTTAAGTAGGGTGAGTGTAAGTTAATGAAATTTTCAAGGTAAATATAAAAAAAATAACATGTTTTTACCATAAATTAATTTGAATATGATATCAAACAACGAAATATAAATTATTTTTATATTATTTTTTAAAATATAATTTTATTTAAATAATGTTTATTATTTTAAATTTGGGTTTATATTATTTTCATATAAATACATATAGTGTATAAGTTTTTGTGTGAAGATATTAAATATTGAATATATATATAAGTTGTATAATTGTAGACAATTCATTGTTGATGTTTTTCAAACTTTATATTGTTAATTTTGTATATTTTCAAAATGTAAGTATTTACTTTAGATAGTTAATGTAGTCTAATGGTAAAGTCTAAGATTTGAAAGAACATTTTAAAGGTGCCCTTCTACAAGCACTAAAATGACTACAATATATGCATTTTAACATAAATAAATAAATTAAAAAAAAAAAAATCAACAAAAAAAACATAGATAAATAAAAATAGAATATTCTAATGTAAGCAGAGTTGATAATGGATCATCCAAAGAAATATTCTTCATTTTATTTTCTCTATAATAATAGATGAGACTCTTCATATTCTTTCTCTATAATACTAGATCAGATTCCTCATATTTTTTTGCAATAGTAATATTTCTTACCCATCATTGATCATCCACAAATAGATCTCTTTAAATTCCTTCCCTAATATAGTACATCCAAAAGAATACATACTTTCATTATATTTGTACATCTCTTTCATAACCAATCGTCTACAAATAGATCTTTTTAAAATCCTTCCCTATAGTAGTACACCCACCAGATTCCACATACTTTGTAACATCAACTATATTATGTATAACAAAACGTAGATTTATAGTCCCCAATGCTCTCATATTTCAAGTTAAATAAAAGTGTATTGCTCATTTAATGCAAATTATTGGGAGACCATTGTACAACTAGTGTGTAATTCTTCCAAAGAATAATAATGTTTAGGTAGTTTAAGTCCTTCCTTTGAGACTTGATATGCACACTTCTTGTGCTTTCTATAAACATGAGTATAGATGATCTAAATAAAGTGATTAGATATTTCTTTTAACTATAATGCTAATGGAAGGAGAGAATTATTTTGTACTTGAAGACTTCCCTTTATTGTGTAAATAACCATAGATGAACCACCCATGACCTTTTCGCTTATAAATCCCTTTTAGCTTATAATTCCCCCAACGTATTTGTTTTATCTTTTGTAAACTTGGAAGTTCTTCCTCTATTTATATTACTTTTTCAAAATCTTTAACAACCATTTGCTCCAGGTGGCTTACCTGTCTGAAGGAAACCAGATAACCACGTGTCAGCATTAAACCCTTTCCAAAATTTAAAGAGGTTTATTGCTATCCATCTAGCATCATTGTTTTGATTATCTATATTATTGTTTCTAGAAAGAAAATTAAACATGTAAATGCATTTCATCAAAAGATTTTTTTTTGAAATCAAACTGGATCACTGCGTCAATCCTCATCCGAGGATATTACTAGGGGTAGCGCCTTGGCATTGGATCTTGGCATCTCGCTCCGCTGCTCAATTCTCCACTTCAGCTCTTTAAGAGTTTGTTCAATTCTTCCCACGACGAGGTTATTTATGTAGGTTTGTATCTCAATTGTCGTTATCTCCCTGAGTAATTCCGTCTTAACTGGGTTCTTTTCCTTGTTCTTCTCCTGTGTTTCTGCTCCATCACCCGTCGTTTGCTCTCAATGCAGGGTCATGGCCCGTGCCGCCACATTCTTCATTACCCAATACTGTTGTATGGTTTCCCTGATTAGGGAATGCCTTCCACAAGTATTCCCGGTATCAAGCACCATGCTGTCCCACTCTTCTATGGGGATGTCTGGATGCTTAATATTGTCATTTAGTTCCCTCTCCCAACTTGCAATTTGGGCTCTAATGTTCGGTGGATTCTGTGTCATGCAAGCGTTAATAATTGTCTTCATATGTTCATTGCCTGGCTTCCTTCGTCTTTTCGTGGCCGGCCCACTTGTTCCTTCTTCTGTCTTGGTTTCTCTCTTTCCTGTCCTCGGTGCCATTTTGCTCCCTGCCTGTTTGCAACTATCTTCTTCCTGGTGTTCTCTGTTTTCCTCACTGTACTTTCCCCGGTATGTTAATATAACTATCACAAAATTGTTGCATTTATCAAAGTTGTAATATTGAATCAAAACAATTTCCCGGTTGCTCGTTTTCTTTCCCTTTTGAGTGTTTGCTACCTGAGGGGTTTTAGTCATATTGGGTTTAGAGCCAATGCTTTTTTGGTAAGGGTTTGGCGTTTTCTTGGGTTTCTTCGCATTTTCCTCCCGTGGCAACAGTCTGCGCCCAACCTTACCATTTTGGTCATCCTCATGGGATCCTCCCTGTATGAGGTCAGATTTTAGCTCAACCTTTCCCAGGGTCTCTCTGGCTTGTCAACAAGTTTCCTCCTGGGGTCGGCTCTACTTCCCTCACCCTAAGGTTGCTTGATTTCCTAGTTCACTATAATCCTTGGGATTTTTTCCCCATGTTTCTTCCATTTTTCCTATTGGCTCGCTCCCATCAATTCCTACAGGGCTGGCTAGGGTCATGTTCTATCGAGGAATACTATAGGGTTTTATCACAGGATGGCCCTCTCCCTTCCTAGGTGCGAGACCCTCCCTCCTGATCTTCCTATCCTGGAAATTCAAATGCACTGCAAAATTGGTTTTACCATTGTCGCAGGAGGTTCTGTTATCCTTCTTTACAGTCTTATTCATGATCCATTTCAGAGTTCCTATTTTCCTAATGAAAATAATTCTAAAACTAGTAGGGATGTTGATCAAAAGGACTACATACCAACTTGCCGATATGTTGCCTCTTCCATCTGCCATCTGCGTCTTCACTCTTCAGCCACCTTCCCTCTCGCCAACTTTTCTCGTCTTCATCTGCATGCATTTTGCTATATTCTTATTTTCGTTAAGTTTTATTCATCTTTCCCTCTGGTCCCTTGCCTTTACTTCCACCTGTCTATCGTTATTACCTGCACCCCATCTCGAGATGTTGCCCTTCTATCCTTACTGCCATCTCCTCTCATTAATCCGCACTTTCTCCTAGCTGCTTTGTCGTGTTCCTGTTGTCCTTGTCCTGTCACTTGTTATCATTCTTCTGCCCACCCTCCTGCTCTTTGCCCTACCCTCCTCTCTATCGTTCTCTTCTGTCACTACCCTCGTTCTCTGGGGAGTACCCCAATTAGCAACTTTGTTTTGCTTGTCATTTAAAAGGATGCCTAAGTACTTAGTAGGGATGTTCATGACTATGAATCCCATGGTTCTTCCTAGGAAGGCTTGGGAGGAAGCTTCGGTATTGAAGAAATAAATTTCTGATTTCTCTTTGCTTATCTCTATCCCAGAGGCCCCTCTGAAGTCTGTGAGAATTTCCATTATTTTTTTTGCTTCTTTGAGTGTTTCTTGTCCATATAACATAATATCATTGAAAAATTGTTGGTGGGTTAGAGGTAGGTCATTTCCCCAAAGTATTAATCCATTCATTTGCTCGATATTAACCCATCCGCTGCAAGGATAAATAGGAATGGGGATATCAGGTCGCCCTGCCTAAGCCCTCTAGATGGATTGAAGGTTTCTGTTGGTGACCCGTTTAGTAGTACTGACATAACTGGCATAGTTATCATTGACATTACCTAGTTTATCCACTTGTTTTGAACGCCGTATGCCTTTAGAATTTGCAGGAGGTATCCACAATTAAGTCTGTCATAAGCTTTGGCTAGGTCTAGTTTTATCAGCATCCCTTTGGTTTTTGAATTTTTCAATGAGTGAATTGGTTCTTGTGCTACCACTATGCCATCTATTATTTGGTTGCCTTTGACAAACCCCATCTGCTCCTAGGATATCAACTCTAGTAATATTGGTTTTAGTCTATTCACCATGATTGTAGCTACTATTTTGTATATAACATTGCAGAGTGCTATTGGTTGGAACCCTTGTGGTTCTTCTGAGTTCTCCATCTTTGGTATCAGGGATAGGAATGTAGCATTCAGGGTCGGGTGCATTCTTTTGGTGCATCGAGACTCTTCTACTGCATTCACTATATCTTGGCTCATGAAGTTCACGTGGCTTGATAAAATTCTAAGGTGAATCCATCAGGCCTAGGTGCTTTATTCTTTGCCATCTATTATGTTACCTCCTCCACCCCCACTTTGATTATGACCCTTAGGTGAGCCAAGTTCTAATCTCTAGTTACTATTTTAGGGATATGTTGACTAATTTTATCAATGCCGTCCTTCCTTCTGATATCGGGTTCTGTCAGGAGCTCTTTAAAATGTTATACCATCAGATTCTCCATTTCAGCTTTCTGTGTTATCCTGTTGCCTTGGTGGTCCCTTAGGGAGAATATTATATTTTTCTATCGGTGATGTACCATTGCCTTATGAAAGAATTTCGTGTTTCTTTCTTCTTCTTTTAGCCATTGGATTCTCGATTTTTGTTTCTATAAGATTTCCTTTTGTTTTCTTCTTTCCTCCAGTTTCTTTAGCACCAGTCCTTCTTCTTTTGTCAGCTCTTCATTTCTTCCTTCTTCTATGATTTTCTGTTGTATTCGTTTCATATTTATCTGGAGTGTTTCTTGTTCCTTTTGAATATTTCCAAATTCTTCTTTGTTCCACTTCTTTATCTTCCTTTTATGTCTTTTAATCTAAGTTGGAGGGTGTGCATTTTGTTTCTTCCTTCCATCCCAGTCTCAGTCTCCTTCCACCAATTCTTCATTTTATCTACGAAGGTGGGTTCTCTCAACCAAAATGCCTCAAACCTAAAGGGTCTATTCTAGTTCTATTGATTCATAGCTATTTCTAATTTAATGTGCCAGTGATCCAACACTAAACATGAGAGAATTGTTGCTTCATAGAAGATATATTTTCCAATGAAGTGTTCTATTGCTAGGAACCTGTCTAGCCTAGATGCTATTTGTCTTCTCTGTCCTCTTCTATTGTTCCACGTGTATTTCCATTTAAGTAGGGATATCTACCATTTTCAGTTTTGCTTGAAGGTCCCTGAATTTCTCCATCTCTGGCTCTTTTCTTTGTAGTCCACCTTTCTTCTCATCTTTTGATGTTGTCATGTTAAAGTCTATTGCTATCAACCACAATTTTTCTTCATGAAGGTTTCCTAGCTATTGAAGTTGGAGGAGAAAGCTTCCTCTTTTCGCTGGTGTATGAGGGTCGTATACTGCCGAAACTAGAAACAATTCTCTATTTCCAATTAACCGGAACTTCCCTGTGAGTATTCTTTTCATGCCTATCTAGTAATCTACTATGATTTATATAGGGTTCCATAGTATTCCTATGCCTCCCGCACTTCCTTTCACTTCTATGGTCATACCTTCATATTTTGGTTTTATTTTGTTTAGGATTTCCTCCATTTTCCTTGCTGAGATTCTTGTTTCGTGTAACAACATTAGTTGGGGTTTTTCTTTTCTTAGCCTTTCTGCTAAGTGTCTTTGTTTGCCTTTACTCTTAAGGCCTCTTATATTCTAGGATGTGATTATCATTAGGGTGCTTGGCTTTTCTGGTGGAGTACCGTCGAGAGCGGAACTACTCTCCCGGTGTTCACTAACATTTCTCCGATGATCAGTATCGATTCCTGTAGATTTCTTCGACCTCTTTTTTTCCCGCATTTTTCTTTGCTTTGATGATCTTGAGTATCATCCTATTGAAGGCCTAGTCGTTCTACCGTTTCCATCTTTCCCTGTCCCTGTTGCGCTTGGTACTGTTGAAACGTTTCTCTGTATATTCTTTTTTGCTCTTTTGGAATGAATCTTTCATTTAGATGTCTCCATTCATCTATTAGTTCCGTAATACTTCTTGTTTTAGCCTTAGTTCTTCTCCTCTGCTTGTGTCAATCTCCATTACTGCATTATCCATTTTCTCCCTTACTTCATTTTCCTCCTTCTCTATTGGTTCACCTTTTGCCTTCCTCTTGGTATGTGATTTGCCTTAGCTTGTGCTGCTTTCCTTTCCTTTTCTCTCCCTGATAGTCCATTGTTTGGGTCTTGTTGTTATCTTCTTCTTCTTCTTGTAGGATTTCAAAGTTCTAGTTGTTATCTTCTTCTTCTTCTTCTTGTAGGATTTCAAAGTTGTTTGTATTACTTGGCTGGGTTTGTTGATCTTTCCTTCCTTCACTGAGGTTCTCTCTTGTGTGCCTTATTTTTCCTTTTACTTCTTGAAACTCTTCCTTGTCTTCTTGATTTTTCCTCTGTTGTTTGTTCCTTCACTCTTCTTCTTCTGTATTGAGTGGGCGTTCCTTGAAAATATGTCCATACTCATGACGTCTTCTACATCTGAATGGAATGTGCTCAGAGTTAAGGGTTTTCTGCCATACCTCCTCATGATACTCTAGCTGGACTGTATCTGGAATAGGGTCAGCTATATTCATGTAGACACAAATTCTATCATATGAGGTGTATCTTCCCTTTTTTATATTTTTAGCTATTTTAACAAAGCTTCCTTTTATGTTTCTTATACCCTCTAGGATCTTCGGATCCCAGAAGTCGATTGGTAACCCTAATAACCTCAGCCATACTAGGGCTGCCAAGAATTTTTCCTTATCGGGGTTATAATATTCTTCCCAGTATCTCATAAACAGCCCAACATTATAATGAAAGTAAGGACCATTTTCAAACACTTTTTCTTTATCTTGCAGGTTCGAGAAGATTACTGTGAAGAAGCCTCTTGCTCCCAACTTTAGCTCGATATCACCTCGGGGTTGCCATTTTATTGGATCCATTTGGTGAGGTCCTTTTCCATCAGCCATACTCCAATGAACTTGCAAATAAGTACATGGTATTTTATGTAGCTTTTGTATCGCTCTAGTTTGTTCATCGGGATTATAAATCCTGGTTTCTCAGTCGCACATGGTAAACACTTGCGTCTGCTACCTACTTGCCATCGTGCTCCAAGGACAGGTCTCGGTTTTCTTGTTTCTTCCGCCTAGTTGCTTGTGTTATGGCCTTCTCCTGTCACCGCATCTCGATAGTATGGGATCTCTCCCCTCCTCTCCTCCTCTGTCATTTCTTCTGGTTCCTGGTTTCTGCGTCTGTCGCTTGTTGTAGTCTTTAGCTTTCCCCGCACCACCTAACTCATGGCCGCTTGACCATTAGGGCTGCAGAGCCTCCCGAATGTATTTGTTCTTCCTATATTAACTTGCCTTTAACCATGTGTGTATTTGTTTAATATAAAATGAAATGAGCCCAACATTCAGAATCTATAACTCAACAAGCCCCATAAAAGAATGTCTAAGCTAATGACTTATCCACCTATATTAATCAAAAAAATCTCTATGTTTAACCTTTAGATTCACCTTGTAATATGAAAATAAAGCATTAATATGGGTTGTTTCTTGAAAAGTGGGCATCATCTTCTCTTCAAATAGAATAATTGCTTCTAGCTAATAGGTCCTCCATAGAACTAGAAATGAGATTTCCTTAGAGCACTCTAGATCTCATACAATAAACCATTCATTGAGACATGTTTCTATGGATTCACATTTACTAGTTAACAAAACACTCCCCAACCTAATCCCTTGTTGAACATAACTACAATGGAAGAAAGATTGAGAAGTGTTTTCATCACTACATCTACGAAGACAACAAATACTTGGACCTAATATATTCCTTTCCTAAAGGGCTGCCCATGTTAAAAAAAAATTGTTCACTATGAACCACACAAAAAACTTACACTTGGGTGGAGCATTAACTTTCTATATATTTTACTACCACCACTTGGCGTCTCTTAATCCTAGTTGAAAAGGAAATAAGTATCCAAGACTAGGCGTACAATTTCCCCATGCTCCAAAATTCAAAGCTTATAATAGTCCATTTGGAGAATTGTTCAATATTATATGGACCTTGTTATTTTTTTTAGAAGAAATGATCCAACCTACGACCCAAATTCCCTTCAAAACCAAGGTTAGCTTCATTTCTCCAACCTTGGGACCACAAGGATTTGTCATCTGGACTATCAATCAAGTTAATTGTACATATTCTAATTACCCTTTGGGTGTCATATGATTTCATTCAGGAGGAGTATGTCTCTACCACATGCCATTATTGCATATTCCCTCACTCTTACATGTGATCCATATCTCTTCTGCATGCTAGATAAGAACCTATAATTGGGAATGTTATAGTCTTTTTTTTTCCAAAGAAAAAGTCGCAACTTTCTATTTGATAAAAAGTTACATAAATTACATGCAGCAATTGAATACAACCACTATCCCAGAGGACATATAAGAAAAAATTGGGCTACAATAAATAAAAACAACCCTGAGACCATAATAAAAACATATTTTTCTCATCATCTTGAAGCGTGGACAGGATTTGCATGCCATGATCAGTCACAAAAAAATTAGATAAGCCTAGCAGTTTATAAACTTTGTTTCCATGAGATAATTACATATACATATAAGAGTAAAGTTGTTTACATGTAGCATGTATTTGCAAAAAAGAAACTGTTGATGGTGAAAATAAAAATCATAAAAGGTATGCATTTAGATTCCAATGAAAGGTTCGTGTTG
>APFE031314630.1:12031-111932 GCA_000404065.3 Pinus taeda | reverse complement strand
GGGGTTAAAAAAATAAAAAATAAATAAAATATTTAAAAATTAAAAAAATATTTTGAAAAAGCTTAATAAAAAAAATTGAAAATTCGTTTTTTATGGTCCATTTTTCTATAGCTAAACGCACTTAAAATGTTTATTTACAAGTTGGCTATATGAAAGTGGTAGCTGGTCAGCATTTAAATTTTATGGTCATTTAAAGCATTTAGTTTTTCTTGAAGTTTAATTGTTGGATCATTTAAAGGGGTTGTGCATTTGTTGAAAATCTTACATCGCTTGGGTTATTTGATGATAAATGATTGTTCTGCATGGTTTATATTTCTGCAATATTCAATAAATAATCGTTTAATCATTTATTTCATAAGGCACTAATCTATTAACTTAATAAAATCAATTAAGTGCTTGTTGCCCCTCGTGTCTCCCAACCCAACTGGACCCCAGTTGGTCATCCATTATCCCATAGGGTCTACCCCCCTTAGCCGCGGGAGACAGGCTTAAACGAAGAGATCAGGGATCAGGGTGACAGCCCCCGGTCTGAGCGTTGTCGTGACAATCTGTGTGACAACACTCTGTAACATCTGCACTGCTGCCAACTCTGCTTTGCATTGTTTAGTCTCTAGCACTTCTAGCCACTGCAACTGTCTCTCTGACACTCCTCGGCACCATCCGACACTAGTCCACCCTGCTACTTCTAATCTGGGCTCCCGTAGTAAGGAATTGATCTGAGAGGTGGGTTCCTCAAGGATCTTGCCCATCTGTAGCTCTTTCAAACTACAGCTCCAAATCAGCCCACCTTCCTCCAGGAGGTATCTTGGTTGTCATAGCGAACTCCTCCTCATCGATCTTCGCGGGTGTAGCCTTCGGGTCGTGCTTCTCATCTTTGTCCTTCTTCCTGAGATGACACTGTGTAGCGTAGTGACCCATCTCACTACACCTGCAGCACTTTATCTTCGAGACGTCGTTCTTCCGTCTCCACGACTCTTGCTGCCCCTTCGATGCAAGGGTTGCATTCTCATCCTCCTCCTTGGGCTTCAACCCATTGTTGTTGCTTCCGTCAAGCTTACACTTGACCAAGTCTCTCCTCAACTCCTCTTGCTTGAGAGCTTCCCACATCTCATCCCAATTCGGCAAAGTCGCCCTACACAAGATACTTTGGACAAAGACTTGCCACTCATCTGAAACAGAATTGAGGGCCAGTCTAACCAACTCGAAATCTTGAGGTGTAGACCACACAGCTGATAACCCATCTCAGGTCTCTTGAAGCTTTGTGAGGAACGGATCTACACACTTCCCCTTCTGCATCTGAGCAGATCTCAGCTTCTGCTCTAAGTACATCTTCCGCTGCTCGAAAGATCCCTGATACAGCATATACAACGCAGCCCACATCTCCTTAGCAATCCCTCTACTAGCGATCTGAGAGACTACATGATCCTTCACTCAATCGAGGATCATTCTCATTGCCTTTGCCATTTCTGCTTTGTACTTCTTCAGCGGATCTGCATCTACAGGCACAACCACCACGCTGTCAACATACGTCTTGAGAGCATGCTCATCTGGAAGGAATGACATCATTTCCTTCTAGATGACATAGATGGATGCCCCATCCAACCTGTCCTAATCTCTCAAGCCACTGGTTGCAATCTCTACCAATGTCACATGGTTCGGGTTCGAGTTTGGGTTCGGCAATGATTAGGTTCGGTTTGAGTTTGAATTTTTTTATGAAGCTTGCCATTAGGTTTGTTTATGAATTATAGGATAAAATAGTAAGAAATCAACATCAATAAACATCAAAAATGCTATCATGGACATGGAAACTGCAAGGATAAATTACAATCTTGAGTTGTGACATGAAATTAGGAGTTTTGATCTTATGGACTTGGTCAATAGCTATGAGGTTCGAAAAGGTTCGCCGAACCTCAAAAAAATTTTAAAGTTCGCCAAAATTTGAACCTCAAGGTTAAAGTTCGATGAACCTTGTGACATAGATCTCTGCCACGAAAAATTGTCGAACTGCTCCTCTCTGCTCTTACTGTTGTTTCTCAGCCAATAAGAGAACAAACTTCTTGGCAGGAAGTCTTCTGAGGAAAAATTCCCTCATAGTGCTTCTCTTCTCTTCTAACGTCTTTCTGCCCAGCAAAACGGCCTGCAGAAAAATTCCGTCCCACCAGCTCCTCCTCACACTCAGGCTTCAGCGTTGCTCCCTCTGCCACGACAAGATTTCAATCTGGAAGCCCTTCTCTCTGTCGACTCACTCAGAGAGAAACTGCCACAAAATCCAGCCCTTCGGCTAGGACTACGCAAACCCCTCTCGGGATTTGAACCGCTGCCTCCTACAGCTTTTTCGTGTAGAAATTTTGAATAATTTAACACATATTCAATGGAGATTATCCTGATCATGTA
Organism: Pinus taeda; assembly: GCA_000404065.3. Classification (NCBI taxonomy): domain Eukaryota; kingdom Viridiplantae; phylum Streptophyta; class Pinopsida; order Pinales; family Pinaceae; genus Pinus; species Pinus taeda. Next base: position 109,538 of record APFE031314630.1, on the reverse strand, counting down.
CTATTGCGGAAAACATACACAATACATAAGCTCCTCTACGTTGATCATCAATATAGCAGCATCAATAACAATAAAACATCAAGAGCATTCACACATTAACACAGTATGTATCCCTGGGAAAGCATCTCGCTAAAAACCGCAACTATCTGTATATTAATGATTGAGTCATGTAACATTACACAGCATAATACTTCTCACAAGTATCTCCACCTTTGTTACACACAATACAGCTCAGATCTGAATCAATCACTGGCTCAAATCTCCTCCGCTGCTTGCCTGCATCCACTGCTCAATACCTGCATGAGAATTGATGATAATTCCAAGGCAACCACGTATTTACTTGGCTAAATAACGTGAGCACAAGCTACAATGTGGGAAAACTCATTGGCATACTCAATCCCTTGATTTGTGCAAGATCTGATGCACAACTATAGTCACAACTGATAGCAATCTGATTCTCTAACACCTGTCCCTGTTGAACTGAACATGCACTGACATGCAACTGAGTTAACTGATGTATTCATTAGTTGTATATGAGTTAATAACTTGTGAATTAATTAATAACTAATTCACCCAACTCATCTCTAGTCTATTTGCCAGTTAGACTAAATACAACCAGTTTAACAAAGCTAAACTGAACACAACTCCATCAACTGCACCTCGAGTCCACTAAACTCAACTCACTTGAGTTCTAACTGAAGTCCTGCATGCAAATATTAGTCATCCCATAGGTAACCACGTATTTCCTTCTGGGATCTGCATGTACCACATCCGTAGCTCATCCTGAAGTGCTCCAATAGAATAAGACAAAGTTTATAGTCTAAATATTATTATGAGCTAATAATATTTGACTGTTCTATATTTAGACTGAGCAGTCACTCCGCTGTGGTTTCACTCCGCTGTGGTCTAAAAATAGAAGTCCATCTATTTTTTCCAACTTGATCAATCATCCATAAACAACAACCTGCAATCCATAGACATGATCCATATGTCTAAAAATAGACATAGTCTAAAAATAGACTTGCGCCAAAAATAGCCTGCGGGCCCACTTAGTGAAGGCAACCCCTTTCCACTAAGCTCCATCATCTTGTTGCATTCTCAACAAGCATTTCTTGTTGCACACTTTTCAACATGTTGAGGAGGCTAAGATGATGAAGCACAATCATCTTGATCAGGTAATAATGATAGAGATTTCTCATCTACTGAGGGTATGGCTTTTTCTGCAAAAAATGGGCCATCTTCTCAATATTCCTGAACAAGAAATAAGGGAGGTACTCACCCTAGTAAAATGCACGAGAAGCCTGATGTGATAGGTGTCCAACCTGGAAAATCTATCCTCACAAGTAAAGTATTTCATGATGATTTTCATCATGCGGGCATGCTTGTCCTCAAGTAATCTGAAAGGAAAAAGTCTTTTCGCCTCATTTCTGTACTTGGGTTTGATATAGGGCTCATAATAATGTTCATCCAAGTCTTGTGCCTTGTACCATTTCTCCCCTACATCTAGAATCCTGGTTGCATTTGCAATGATGGAGGGTGAGACTGTGAATTTCACCCCAGTAAGATTCACCCAGTTGTCTCGAAGATTGGCTACAAAGAGCCTGGTGAGCTCAAGATGGTGTTGAACTCTCTCTACCTGCTCATAGAACTCATAGCACCCTAGATGTCTGAAACAAGTGGCAGCTAACAAAGAGGCCTGCAATTCTCTGAGGTTTGATGTCTCTTCCCTAATAATTATACCTCCCTTGTGTGGTTTTCTCTAATGTCGAAGTCTATCTATCGAATTGTCACTGCCTGTGTTTTCCTCCTCCTCATAGTCTCGGTCTTCTCTGTCCATGTTTGCAAGGTTTGAGGCTGTACACTCCAAGAAAAGGGATAAAGGGAATGAGTAAGAGTGATTGAGGAGTAAGGGAATGGGAGATGACCTTGTGAGGTATTTTGGTAGGCTAGAAAATGAAGGGAAGGATATGAATTATGAAAGTGAGTGAGAGGGGTTTGGGTCCTTTTTGAAATATAACTTGTGGGATGAAGGATGAGGGGGTATAGATGTTATGGAGTGATGTAGGGAAGGGGTTTAGGGTTTAGTGATAAGTGGTGGGAAAAAATAGAGGGGATTAGGGTTTCTAGAATGTCATTGAGGGAGAAACTAGGGTTTCACATTTGTCATGGTAAATTCCTTCAAACACTGCAATTGCAACTTTAATGATGAGGTAGAGGGAGTGCACTTACTTGTTTGAGAGATGAGAGGGTTGTTTGGAAGTTTTTTTATGAAGTTTGGAGGATTTCTAGTCTTTGCTGCTCAATGCATAGTGCCAACTACATATGCACAATGCCACCTCTCAACGTGCAATGCAATGTAATTTTACATTGTTGAAACCTCCCAACGCACAACACCCAACTCAGACGTGCAACGCCACCCCCTGAACGCACAGTGCCACTTCAATCAAATTTTTGACCACCTTCTCGATATCCAAATTGAGTGTGGGATAATGCATTGGAAACCTTGTCGAGTCTACTTTCCATAACATCTTGAATTTTTCAATTTGGAGCTCATTTGCCCTGTCAAAAGCTCACCCTCCCAAGACTGGTCAAAATGTGCAGAATGAGGCTGCCAGAATGAAGAGTATTGTTTTAGTAAACTTTTGGAGGTCTTCCTCAACTCCAAATTGAGCTCATGATAGTGAATTGGAAATCCCTCTATCTCTAGTTATCATTTGACTCATCAAGCAAGTCATTTTGTCACTCCAGCTAGGAGAAAGCTTGATTTTCCTAAGGTCACTCCAGAAGTGTATCAACTCTCCTGAGGCATATGATGTTTTGGACATTTCTCGCAAACCATGAGACCTGTGTAAAAACTGAAGGAGGTTTTTCTTCTTGGGTCTATGGTGGACAAAACCTCTCTCATTTGTGTCAAATTCATCTTTTCTTGCTCAAAAAAATCATTTTAATAAAACCTATCCCGATATGTGGAATAGGGGATTTGTAGAAATGAAGGCAAATGAAGGGGATGAGGGGCTTCTAAATTCTTGAGAAAATTTTGGGAAGTAGGGAGATATGTTAGGAAGCAGGGGAAAGTGGGATTTAAAGGATTGAGTGAGGGGAAGGGGTCCAAAAGGGCAAAACACAGGCCTGACCTAGAAAAGTGTCAAATTGTAGCAATACGCTAGGGTTTGTGGGAAAATGATGAATTTGAGGGATATCAGTGATGGGAAGTGTTTAAGAAGGTATGTTAAGGGTAGGGGAAGGTATATGAGAATTAGGATACAAGCTTTGTTGATGATTTGACCATCCAAGAAAAATTACCTTCAAAACCCTAGGAGAGGGAAATGAACCTTACCTAAGCACAACTGAAGCACGAACAAGGTGTAAAATGACCCATTGGAACCTCAAATAATGATGACAACTCTTTGAATGATGGTACACTCAGCCAAATGGTGACATAGAACAATACTTGGAAAACTTTGGAAGGAGTGAAAACAATCCTAGACCTAATACCTAGTGACCAAATTTTACTTGAAGACTCACTGAAATGACAAAATTTGACTTTGACATCCTAAGACCACTTTGTAAGAGCATGTTTGATCGCTAGTGGAAGGTTGCAAAGACTGACACTAACATGCTCGATGTCCATATAATATTCTTTGGTTAGCTTCTCAGTGAGAATTGTTGTTACCACCACTAGGATTTCCATTTCTTTGAAGATACGAGTGTTTCAAACCATCCATATAATATATACCCTAATGCATGGTAAAGAACCAAAGTTCCTTATAGAAGATTTTTGTAGCCAACCATTCATACAATCTTCCAAGGATCCATTATTCTAATTAACCTTTGGAGAAATGATTTACTTCATGAGACGCCAAAACTAAATTGCAAATTGATAAGAAACAAAGAGATCATGGATATTTAGCTTAAAGTCTACATAAAGAACACATATTTGGACCAATCCATCCTCTCTTAACCACATTGTACCAAGTCAATATTTATTATTTAAAGCCAATCATAACACAATTTTTCATTTAGAATGCGCGCCTCCCCACACACCCCCCCGATAAATTATCCCACCACCAAGAATTATCTTCATTTGAATGGGATTTAGTGAAACAACTATAACCAAGATTAGCCATTAAAGGCTTGTCGTTAACTAATAACATTTCCAAGCCCAATGATATGACGATTTCTTAATATTTCATTTTATGTCAAACCTCTACATCTCCTTCAACACTTTCAATTTGATAGATTTTGCATGTTCGCTGGAAACGGTGGCCTGCTGAGGGTGGCCAGTTGACTGGCCATTGATCTCGTTGGCTGCGCATCAAGAGGGGTTCAGTGTGGAATCTGAGCGCCTACTATAAAATTGCTTGATACTACATTATTGGATCAAGACAAGGTGTCTTCCATTTCCCATGAAATTATGCCATGAACTAGTAGTCCAACTAAATAGGTTGTCATGTTCAAATTTACAAATGTTCTATCCTAGTCTTGAAGAATATGAGCCTTATCATCACCCAATAATAAAATTCTAGATTTATAAAGTAAATGAACAAGCCCCTTGGAAAGGCAAAAAGCTTCCCTGGACCCCAACCAAGGGTCTTCACTTATCCATACTTTCTTGTTAGTACTACATAGGGTCTCCACTTAGTGTACCTATATCATAACACCTATATTCATTGGATATTAAATAATACTCTATTCTCACTAGATATTGATAAAAATATCTCAAAATCATTTTGTTCAACCCCTCCAAATACATCTTTCTAATAAAATAACCCATATTTTTTTTATAGATATCCACTATTTTTACTGGATACTCCTTTTTATACCCCCCATACCTATGATTACTCCCTACCCCACATTCCCCCACCTAAATTGCTACAGTATATTGAATCTATTTTTCACAATTTAAAAACCCCCTTTATGAATGAACGTGGTGATATATTGGTAAACAAGGTGAAGCTCTCTTGCATTACCAATTTTCCAAATAGTCTACTTTTCAAAATGTAAAAAGGAGGCCACTAATTATTTCCACATCATTGATCATACTTTGAATGTCTCTTTGGAACTTGATACCAATCTTAAATGGAGACCTCTTTCAACTATTTAGTCATGATGAGTTTTCTTGAAAGGATTGTGTTATGGATAATCCTCGAAAGTCTCTTTGTTCCTAAAGCTTGATAAATATGTGAATATTTTTATGGCCCCAACATCCCAAGATTTTGATCATAGTTATTTTGGACCACTTTACTAGCAAACTTGATTCAATGGCCCTATTCCTAGACAATAAAATGTTTTAAGAAGCCAAGCCCCATGCATCTTTTGGTGATGATAAGTTGTGCTCCAACAACATATTTTCTTGAAATTGTTTTAAAAAAAATGCTTCTCAGCTTGAAACATTTGAGGTTAAGTTTGAAAAAACAATATACACTAGATATGGTTTTTGTGAGGGGTTCGAACCATGTTTGAGGGGAAGGGATCCAGAAAGGTTAAGCGGTTAGATTTGACTAAGGGTTATGGTTTCATAACCCCTGATGATGGCAGTGAGGACCTGTTTGTGCATCAAACTTTGATTCACTCCAATGAGTTTCAATCGTTGGCCGAGGGAGAGGCTGCCAAGGACATGGTCGAGCATGAGAATGGTAGAAGAACCAAGGCCCTAGATGTTACAGGGCCTGATGGAGCCCTTGTCTAGGGTAACAATGAAGGGAGCAACGGTGGAGGCTGAGGAAGTGGTAGAGGCATTAGGCTCGGTGTTAAGTGTAGTAAAGAGGTGGCCACGGCCAGCCACGGCCAGCCATGGAGCCATTGTTTTGGCCAAGTTTTCGGTTATTCCCGTGAGGAGGGGTTATTGGGGTAACAAGATTGAGAAACCCCACATCGTACCTGTCAAGGTGTAAATGTGGCTCCAGAACAGTTAGAATGGTGCTCATCCCCAGAGATGCTAGGATCGTGGCTGCTCGCGTGCTTAAGAAGGTTCTGCACTTTGCTGGAAACAAAGATGTATTCACCTCCTCGAGAGGGTCAACCAAAACTCTTAGAAATTTTGTCAAGGCGCTGGAGGATTACCCACAGATTAGAATGCTTTATGGAGACATTGAAGCTACATGGTCCTGCACGACCCAGAGGACAATTGAAACCCCTTCCTTGGTAACTTATAATCACTTTCAAATTTTTATTAAAACCCCTTCGGGGAAGTCTTCCTTGATTTGGGTCCTTGCAATAAACTATGTTATGAACCTGAAGAATATCATGACCAAAACAATTGGCTACCCGGTTGGACTACAAAATTTGTTTATATGGGGGCAGAACCCTACAGGATCTCAAATCCATTTTGGATTACAACATTATGTTAGAATCTACTATAACACTCAACCTGAGGCTACGAGGTGGTGTAGCAACTTTCAATTCAACAAAGAAAACAGAAGGAGGCAATGGAACAAGCACAAAAACAAAAAACAACACAGATCTACAACAAAAGCACAAAAATGGAGGAATATCCTTCAAGAACATCTTACAAGGGGGAAAAACTCCTATAGTGGTCCCAAAGCAAGCTGGAACAGAACCCAGTCCATACATTATGGAGCAATTGAATTATATCCCAGAACTAAATATATATATACTAGAAACCGATGAGGCATGTAATAATTTTGAATCACACACCATCATTTGTCGATTCAACTATTTCTGGCCAAAACCTTTTGAACTTTTCCATTGGATATTCACAAATTGGACTCTACGCTATGATATCCACCTCTATTCCAAGGGGTTTTTCATTGTCAAATTCCATACAACAGAGATTAGAGACATTGTGCTACAGGAGGGACCGTGGTTTTGGGGATCTACGGGCCTCTTCATCTCACCATGGTTTCCAGAATTTGATGCCAATACTATAGTTGTTTCCAGGATGCGAGTTTGGGTCCGTCTGCACAACCTCCCATTTCACTTATGATACCATCAGGTCCTTGTTGGTATAGGCAACACCAGTGGCAGATATATTAAAATGGACACACAAAGAGCGAAGGAAATAACTTTTACATTCGCACACATCTTTGTGGAAGTAGATCTTAGTAAAGGCTTACCAGACTGCATACAAATGAAGCATAAACAACGAAGCTAGACATAGACACTAGACTATGAAAAAACATTATTTAGGTACATAATATGCCGCCAAATAGGACATCTACAAAATACATGTCTTGAAGACAAAAAAGACATCCGAAGAAAGAAGAAAATAGGGAAAAAACACAGGGGTTGGCAATTTCCCCCACCAGATCCTGAAGAGGAGGAGGAGTTTGATGTGGAAGAGCCCATACCAAATGAGAACAATAAAATAGACAAAGAAGCAGAAATCTAGGAGACACCTCCACAAGGACCTATGGAATCACAACTGGAAAAGATGCCAGATACAATGGAAAGCAATGGAACCAAAAGACGACCCACATTAGACACCTCTGATTCTAACAAGGAAAATCCCCAACCAGGGGCTAAAAATCCACTTCAACTTGTATCCACGATGCTGCCTCAAGGGGAGTGGCACAAGGTCGAGATGAAAAAGGGGAGAAAAACATGATTTTCTCCCCATATCTACATTAAAAATTTTATCGAACCCCTGATTTGAGGTCATTTGACTTGCAGATGAAATGTGACTCAGCATATACAAAATGTAATTTTGTTTTCGTTAATAAAATTATGACTTTTCTTACGAGAAAAAAAATTGAGGTTAAGTTTGAAGGAATAACAACAAAATATGATTCATATGTATTTTATGAGATAACCAAAGTGAAAAGGTAATCTCAATAGTTTAAGAAGTATCATTACACTTAGAATCTTCTTAAGGGGTGAGTAGTGCCAAGATTATTAATTGGTTAAATCATGAAAAGGCGAATTTGATAATTTGTAGTCCCTTAGCCAAAATTAGTTAATCTTTAATATAAAATTAAAACTCAAGAGTATGATACTTCCAAAATTCACTTTTAACTTTAACCAAATACATGTGTTTGACAAAGTGGAAAGACATAGATAAACTAGAGAGATAGTGTCCAAGGATTTGATTCAAGAAATTGTAAATGCTGGCAAACTTTAGAAGATGGTCTGGAAATTGGCAGATTAGTTAAATCGTGAGAAAGTTATTGACAAAACTAATATTAGTAAAATTTAAGATTAAGAGGGTGCTGATTGTGCTGGATCCCACCAACATACAAGGGATCTCCCCAATATGAAGTCCCAATTAAAATTCACACCAGTTGGTGTAGGAGTCCCATCTGGAATATGGACGGACTGCCATTTACTTGAAGATTTTATTTGGCTTGGAAAATTAGCATAAATAATAGAACATATTCATTTATAAAATTGCACTTGTTTAAAATTAATATATGCTAATAAAATTGATTGATCTTAGCTACTTGTACAATATAATAACCTTAAGAATCAAAGAACTAAATTTTCTTTGATCTGGGTAGTTTCCTATATATGATACACCAATTCCAAAGACTAATACTAAGAAGTATTATCGCAAAGACATACTAAGAAGTATTGTCATAAAGCATATGTTGAACCTAAGACACTACATTGATAGAAACAATAATAGCATCCATAAAACTAATATTCAATGTATGTGAAATTCCCAACAAAAGTTTAACAAAGAAAAACCTAGTTATTCCTCGAGTCAAAGTTCTAACCTATTTTATTGCTTATGTTTTCTTTGGTCCCAAAATGGCATTGGAAAAAGAAATAACATGAATTATTCTAGATTTTGATATATAGTGCATCAATGAAATAATGAAAGTTGTAACGACACCTCCCCTCATATCAACCCACTTTCACCAGCTTACTCGGGGTAAACATGAGATGAGGGGCTATTATGACAAGACTCAACCTCCTAGATGACCTTAAGGAAATGGAGTCGACATAACAAACCTTATTGGCTTCCCTCAGGTACCATAGACCCTCTAGGAGTATCCTAGCCCCTTTAGGAGTTCATCCCCTGAGACAACCCATATTTTCCTTGAGTTTCACCCCCAACCGCTCCCTTGCTAGGGCATCCATGCAACTGCAGGTCCTAGTTGCTCCCATGAGCCTGTATGAGTATGACTGTGGACTTTTCTTGTCAGTGTTATGTCATTGATTGTGGAATTTAAGGTTATTTTCCAAAGTTGGGAGTAAGCCTCTACCCAGAAATCCATGTGATGTACAAAATTCATAAAATACATAAGGAATCTCCTTGTAAGCCAAAAACCAACACCAGGACTAGACCTGACCATCCCCAAGCGGGACTGACATTCTGCCAAACACTTGGTAGATATGCAACCTAAATGTCTTAAATGCAATTCTGAATATAAGGGACTGAAAATTCGTCTAAGAATTAACAAGAAGGGTCACCACCTTCTCACATTAATTGTCTTAACATCAATTAGGTCTTGCATCCATTATTCTTTCAGTTACAGTTAAAAACATGAAAAGAGCCATGACTGAGAAATTTCACATAACTATGCTTATAACCAACATATAACCATATCAATAACAATAAGAGAACATCCATTAAAGTCACATAATAACGAGTACATTTACCAATCAAAAGCATGAGAAATTAGCTTTCATTAAACATAAGCAAGAGCCAACTAGGTTCTTAACTTCCATGTACCACCCGACCATAGACATGGATGAACCAAATATTTCTTTTAGCCAGTCAACCCCATGCAATATTCCAAGCGTGAATGTGGGGTCTCGTGGATAAACCTATCCAAAAACAACCAAGGGAATCCAGAGGCTAAACCATCTCCACCCTCACCATACCATGATCTCATCTAAACTAGTCTCGAGATCACAAAACCAAACCAAGCTTGGAATGCCTCCAGATTCCTTCACCATCCTTGAGGAATTTTCCCATCTCCACCCTCAAGATTTATCGTGTATCTTGCCATTACTAATCAAGGGATTCCTAAGCCTTTGGGAATTTTCCTGAGACCACCTCTGCCCTGGATTCGTAAACCATCCGGCAATTCCAAAGCTTAAAATTGAGAATAATCCCATCATGCCATGGCTATCCGGAAATGGAAAGGAAGGGCTGAAAACCACTGTCAATACTCGAAAAATGATGCCACCAACATCAAGAGAACAAAATACCAACATGCACATACCATGAATGTAAAAACCAACTAGGAAATCATACATGCAATCTGTTACCTACAAGTATTCCTACTAAAGCTGCTTGAGCCAACCTTTCCTTGCTTCAGCTTTTCTTTCCTTGTCCTTTCTTTGATTGTTTTCCTTCCTTTTCTTGGTCAATCTTCTTCTCCTCTCCAAGACTAATTTTGAAAATGGACTCAAAAAAGGCCCCAAACTAATGCTCTGAGGTCTTTTTATCATTTGTGCCTATAATTTATTCAATTTTCCATTATTTTCCTTCAATTTCCTCCTTACATGCAACCTGTGACCTTTCACCTCCCTTTTCTCTCATTTTATTTTATTTTCAAAAATAAAATGCCAAAATACCTTTTTCCCTTTTTAATGCCTTAGCCATTGCCTTTTCCAATTTCCCTTTATCCATAAACACATCAAATGATGCCCAATAGGATATATTTGCCCAACATTTATCTTGGAATAAGTGTCCCTTAACCGTGGTCTTATTTTACCTTTATTAACTTTATTACATGAAACTTTAACCCGGGGCTATTATAGATCCCTCCGCTTTAGATGAACAATGTCCTCAGTGTTAAACCACACCTAGATCTAGCAAAGTTGTTGAGAAGAAAACATACTGCCCATAGAGCTTTATAACTTAGTTCGTTGCAGTATTTAGAATGAATAACCTGCTCAAAAGCAAAAATCATCATGACAACATGACAATATAACAACCATACCACTTATTGGAGCTTTATAACTTAGCTCATGGCGATAATTACAATAGAAATCATAAATAAACATGTACAAGTACCAAAATTTCTTTGCCTCAACCGGAAAACAATGAAGGATACATAGCCCGCATCTAATCCTCCATCTCCCCAGGTAGCTTCTTCGGGCCCACAGTGCTTCAACTACACTTTAACTTTCTCACTTGCTCTGTTTTAGAGCATGAGCTACTTGTGCTGCAATATGCATTAAGGTTTCGGCTAAAATTCTCCTTCTTGCTCCACCTACAATACATACCAATTAATAACATGATCAACATATTTTATATACCTTTTAAGCAACGAAACATGGAAAAAATCATGGACTTTCACTATTGGAGGCAGTACAAGTCAATAGACCACTGGTCCAATTCTCTTAAGGATATCAAAAGGCCCACAATATTGTGGTGACAACTTGGTACATGATATAATCCCGAAGGATCTCCTCTTGGGCTTGATCTGCAAATACACATGTTCCCAAACCTGAAACTCCTTAAATTCCCTGTGCTGGTTTGCATGACTCTTATGCCTGTCTTGTGTTGCCTTTAGATTCTTGCTTATAACTTGTGTTCCCTGTTCAAAATATACCAACATATCTGGTCCAATAAGTAGCCTGTTCATTTGATTACTCCAACTAGTGGGAGTGTTACAACTCCACCCATACAATTCTTCGAAAGGACTCATCCTCAATGACTCTTGATAACCATTATTGTATGAAAAATCAACCAATGGAAGGTACTCCTCCCATCTCCTTTGTTGGTGCATCACATACATCCTTAGCATATCCTCCAAGATCCTATTGACCCACTTTGTCTGTCCATCTGTATGTGGATGATAGGTTGTACTGAAGGCGAACTTTGTCCCCAAACTGTCAAACGAATCCATCCAAAGATTGGAAGTGAATTTGGCATCCCTGTCCAACACAATATTCTTCAAAAAACCATGCAATATTACAATCTCACTGATAAAAATTTTTGCCACCTCACTAGCTGAATATGTAGTCTTCACTAGAATGAATTGAGCCACCTTACTCAACCTTTCAACCACAACCATGATAGAATCATGTTGCCTCACTATCCTCGGAAGACCTATAATGAAATAACCTCCCATTTCCATTCTAGAATCGGAATAGGCTATAGTAGACCATCTAGATGCTTACATTCTGCCTTCATCTACTGAAAATTTAAACATTTCACCACGAACTCTGCCACTTCCTTCTTCAGATTCGGCCAATAGTAGAACTTCTTCACCACTGTTAATGTATTATGATATCCTAGGTGACCTGAGTATGGCTTGATGTGAAAATATCTCAAGATAATATTCTTGAGCTTATTGTCATTCGACACATAGATCCTATCCCTAAATCTCACCAAACCATCTGTCATGAGACAAAGTCTGCATCTTGATCACCTGCACCTGCACCTGCACTTGCACCTGTACCTATACAACTACCTATACTTCTACCACTACCTGTACCTATACTTGTACTCTATTGTAACGTGTGCTTGAGCTCCATATACCTGTCATCTTGTTATCCTTCTTGTAAGATCTGATCTTGTAATTCTATCACATAAAAGCTCATAGTTTTTATATGATTCACCTATACTCTCCTGCTAAGAGAATCCGTGACCTGGTTCTCCTTTACTTTAATATATCTGATCTTAAAGTCAAAATCACTAAGGGTGGCCAACCATCTAGCTTGCAGATTCAGTTGGTCAAACAAATATCTCAACCCACTGTGATTGCTCATCAGTACAAATCTACTTCCAAGAAGATAATGCCTCCACATCTTCAAGGCATGAATAATAATTGCCAACTCAAGAACATGTGTCATGTAGTTCTTCTCGTGCTCATTTAGTTTCCTGGACTCATAGCATACCACCCATCCCTCCTACATAAGGACTCCACCAAGTTCTCTTTTACAAGCATCTTTAAAAATCACAAACTCTTTATCTTGATCTACAAGCTTAAGAAATGGAGCATTGGTCAATAGTTGCTTCAACAGCTCAAAACTAGTTGTACTTTTTTCTGTCCATTCAAACTTCTTACCTTTCCTCTGCAATGATGTAATAGGATGTGAAATGCATGAGAAGTTCCTGATGAAACTCCTATAATAACCTGCTAATCCCATAAATGACCTGACTTCCTCCCCATTCTTAGGATCTTCCCACTCCATGATGGCCCTTATCTTTTCTAGATCTACTTCTATGCCTTCCTTGGAGACAACATGTCCCAAGTAATGCACCTATGTCTGAAAGAAACTGCACTTGCTAAGCTTGGCATACAACTGATGCTCTCTTAGCAATCTCAACACTACTGCTAAATTCTCGACATGTTCTTCTTCATTGTTAGAATATATCAAGATGTCATCAATGAATACAAGAACAAACTTGTCCAGATAAGGACGCAACACACTATTCATCAAACACATAAATGTAGCTGGGGAATTAGTCAAACCAAAAGGAACCACAACAAACTCATAATTCCCATACCTAGTCTTGAAGGCAGTCTTGTATATGTCCTCTTCTTTGATGCGTACTTGATGATATCTTGATCGCAGATCTATCTTTGAGAATAATGATGCTCCTGTCAATTGATCAAACAATTCATCAATCCTTGGCAATGGATACTTGTTCTTGATTGTCACCTTGTTCAACTGCATGTAATCAATGCACAAACTAACAATACCATCCTTCTTCTTCACGAACAACACTGGTGCACCTCAAGGTGACACACTTGGCCTAATGTATTCCTTATTAAGCATTCCTTCAGCTGGAACTTCAAATCTACTAACTCTAGTGTGCTCATCATGTAAGGTGCCTTTGATGCGGGTGCTACCCCTAGTACCAACTCAATAGAAAAGTCCACTTTCTTATGAGGACGTAACTCTAGAATCTCTGGTGGAAACACATCCTGAAACTGCAGCAATACAGGGTACCTCTTGAACATTTATGCATCCTCAACATCTTCACCCTTCTCACTAGAGATATGCAATATAAACATCACACAACCTTTTTTGCAACTGCACTTAACCTGCATAGCGGTGACCATCCTTACTGATGTAGGCTTCTTCTTTCCAAGAAAAATTCTCATTTCCCCATTATCCTCCAGCCACTCAATGGCCTTGTCATAACAATCCACTTTGGTCCTATGAAGGTACAACCAATCCATACCCAAAAGAATACTATATAATCCCAATGGCAACACATTCAAATATGTTGTTGTAGATATACCATTTAACTCAAATGCACAAGCTCTTACCCAATGATGAACTCTCTTCTTTGTATCCAACTGCACCAACCAAGAATCTACATGCACTTATTTTCTCAAGCCACACTTATCCACCAGGTCAAGATTAACATAACTATAATTAGATCTAGGATCAATCAAAATAGAAATAACTTGATCACAAAGCTTACCATCCATCTCAATGATAGAAGCCCGGTGATCCACCTACCTGTTGTCCATAATTGTATAAATTTGAGGAATGCTATGATCAACATCCCCAATTGTATGTGCCTCCTGAGAACTATATATATGAGATCTACCACCATGATACAATGGATAATCCTTCTTGCGATGATCTTTTCCACATATCCAAAAATACAATGGTGCTCTACCATCTCCTTTAGTCTGTTTCTCTCTAGGCTGCGACACATGCCCCTTCTCAAATGGACTGAACTTCTTGTAAGGAGTAACATTTTCTTTATCACCTGCATCTTGAGGTGTTCCCTACTTCGGTGGCCATTTTACTTCGACTTTCTCATTTCCTTTCAAGTCACATTTAGGATCAACTTTTCACTTTGACTGCTCATAACAATGCTTCAATTTATGAATGGATTCCTCTAATGATCTAAGCTCATCAAACTCAATATGGTCTCTATATGTTGCTGTAAATTCATTGATGAATCTATGAATCCTATCATTCTCCTCCTTGAGATATGGCACAAACCTCAATTAGTGTACTCATCATCTGGCATAAAACCCATCTGTCGCTCATTAAACTCCTTAGCTCTATCATCATAGTACCTCTTTGATAAGTACTTCTTCTTGAATAGTTTATTGAACTCATCCCAAGTCAAGTCTTCTTCACAAATACCTTTGACTTTCTTCACATCCTCCCACTAGATATCTTCCTTCCCTTTAAGACTAAAAGTGGGTATATTATCTTTCATGTTCTATGTATAGCTATGTAATTTGAAGAAATTCTTCATTCCAAGCAACCATGCCTCTACATCTTCTGGCTTCTTCATCACTCCATCAAACGTAGGAGTCTCCATCTTCTTAAACTCCTCAAGCAAATAATCCCTCCTCCTATAAGGATGATGACGGTGATGACTGTAATGATGTCTCCTAGATGAGGAGCTATAATGATTCCCATACATAGTAGTCCTCCTGTCAGGTGTATCTAATGATATGTCACTTCTAACTATGTCCCCTATATCCAATTTATGTCTAGACCAAGATACACTTCCATATGCTCCATTAGTTTTATCTTCCTTCTCTTGACCGGTTCTCATATATCCCTGTTTCTATAACTTTGACAAGATCTGAAGGATTGCCACATTAACCTCTACCTACTTCTCCTGAACCATTGCAAGCCTTTCCTGAGCCTCAACCAACCTGTCACTGTCTACCTTGCAACTTATGATATTTACCCTCAAGCTCCTCAATGTATCTACTACAACAGGAGAATACTCTTCTCCTTGTTGTTGAATTGATCTGTAGGGGGAGTCATGGGAATTGTAGTCTACCATTTTGCTTGTCATATTGAATTCTCTTGTTCTTGCAAGGATACCATGTCAGATAAACCAAATAGATATTAGAATCAAATCCATACTTGCGTGATGTTCAGGAGAGACTTATCTCATCTGCAAGATTAGTCTACATTAACATGTACATGTATAATCATAAGCATATCCGTATAATAACATAACATTAAAACAACATCATGCATGATCATACCAACTGTATACCCTAATCCCATGCATGAAAACAATAACCATGACAAGATAAAACTTACCTAAAGAGAATGAAACCACACTTTGATACCACCTTGTGGTATTAGATATGACCCAAAGAGAGCGCAACATGTTCTGATACCACCCTGTAATGACACCTCCACTCATATCTACCCACTTTCACCAGCTTACCCAGGGTAAACATGAGCTGAGGGGTTGCTATGACAAGACTCAACCTCCTAGGTGACCTTAAGGAAACATAGTCGACATAAGAAACCTTACTGACTTCCCTCAGGTGCCACAGACCCTCCAGGAGTATCCCGACCCCTTCAGGAGTCCATCCCCTGAGACAACTCAACTTTTCCCTCAATTTCACTCCTATTTTCTCCCTTGCCAAGGAATCCATGCGACTGTGTATCCCAGTTGCTCCCATGAGCCTGTATGAGTGTGAATGCGGACTTTTCTTGCTAGTTTTATGTGAGAGACTATGGAATTTAAGGTTGTTTTCCAAGGCTAGGGCTAAGCCTCTACTCATAAATCCATGCGACTTCCAAATTCATAAAATACATAAGGACAATGTTTGTAAACCAAAAATCAACACCAGGACTAGAATATGCCATCCCCAACCAGGATTGACATTCCGTCAAACACTTGGTAGATATGCAACCTACATGTTATGAATGCAAGTCTAAATATAAGGGATTGAAAACTCATCTGAGACTTAATAAGAAGAATCACCACCTTCTCACATTAGTTGTCTTAACATCAATTAGGTCTTGCATCTATTATTATTTCAGTTACAAGTAAAAACATGAATCGAGCCATGACTAAGAACTGTCACACAAATATGCTTATAACCAACATATAACCATATCAATAACAATAATAGAACAACCAATAAATCCACATAATAATAAGTACATCTACCAATCAAAAGCATGAGAACTTGGTTTCCATTAAACATAGGCAAGAGTCAACTAGGTTCAGGAATTCCACGTACCACCCCACCATAGACGTGGCTAAACCAAACCTTTCTTTTAGACAGTCACCCCCATGCCATATTTCAAGCATGAATGTGGGATCTCATGGATAAACCAATCTAGAAACAACCAAGGAAGTCCAGAGGTTAAACCACCTCCACCCTCACCATATCGTGATCTCACTTAAAATAGTCCTGAGATAAAAAGACCAAACCGAGCTTGGAATGCCTCCGGATTTCTTCACCATCCTTGAGGAATTTTCCCGTCTCCACCCTTAGGCTTTACCATGTATCCCACTATTACTGATCAAGGGATTCCTATGCCTTTGGGAATTTTCCTGAGACCACCTCCACCCTGGATTTAGAAACCATCCAGAAATTCCAAAGTTCAAAATTGAGAACAATCCCATGACACCATGGCTATCCGGAAATGAAAAGGAAAGGCTGAAAACCGTTGTCGAAACCCAGCAAAACCATGCCACCGACAACAAGAGAACAAAATGCTAACATGCAGATACCATGCATGTCAAAACCATTTAGGAAATCATACTTGCAATCTGTTACTTGCAAGTATTCTTGCTGAATCTGCTTGAGCCAACCTTGTCTTGCTCGATCTTTCCTTTCCTTTCCTTATCATGTATTTGCTTTCTTTCCTTCCTTTGCTTGCTTGATCTTCTTCTCCTCTTTGAGACTAATTCTGAAAATGAAATGAAAAGGGCCCCAAACTGATGCTCTGAGGTTTTATTATTATTCATGCCTATAATTTATTTAATTTTCCATTGTTTTCATTCAATTTCCTCCTCACATGAAACCTGTGACCTTTCACCCCCCTTTTCTCTTATTTTCCTTTATTTTCATAGATAAAATGCCAAAATACCTTTTTGCCTTTTTAATGCCTTAACCATTGCCTTTGTCAATTTCCCTGTAGACATAAACACATCAAGTGATGCCCACTAGGATATATTTTCCCAACATTCAACTTGGAATAAGTGTCCCTTTATTAACTTTATTACATGAAATTTTAACCGAGGGATGTTACGAAAGCAATCTAATATTCTTGAGCATACATAACATCACTAACACTAAATATTAGTTTTTCCAGACTATTAAACTCAACTACCTTGTGAAATATGATATATTTTTTTGACACCATGAAACACCCATTTGTAACATGGGCCTCTTAAAAAAAAATGTGTTGGTACATAAAGCTACCATTGAAGCAAACACATACTTTCCCCATGAATAATTAGTGAGAGTATCTCTATTCAAATGAAACTAGTCACTAAGAAATTGAAATGTAGCTCCTTATTTACTGGAAAAGGTTTAATTGTAATTATGCATAAAGTCACTAAACTAATATACCCAAAATCCACATTTCAAAAAAAAACAATCAGAAACATTTAGATTCATTTAGATTCCAAAGGAGAAAATATAATATCATTTCCTGTAAAATAAACCCAACCCTTATCTCTAATATTATGTAAAAATTTGATGCAACAAATTATCATAACTTCATATGTGTATTGCTTCTGCCTAATATGTGTATTTCTTGTACCCAATTGTAGCTCAGTCTATCCCTAATAATAACTACTAGACAACACAACGATGATAGAATATACCATTCTTTCCAGTACATCAAAGAACCACTAGCAACACGAGCCTTGAAAAGAACTATATCCCTTGCCTTTAATGTCAATAAAACCATGCATAACTCATATATGGGAATTCCCATTAATGCACATATTCTAAGCACATATATATGCACAAACCATATGGTATTTCAAGGAGAGAGTTGTATCTAGCTATCAAGCAAGCAAAAACAAAGAATGAAAGAGATATTTTATGAATATGAATGCAAGTAATGAGTAGGAAAAATACGTTCAATATTTTTTCGAAAACCCTAGAATTGATTTCACGAACCCTTTCTTATAGATCTACCCTTTTTAATGGAAATTAAAATTTACAAGCACAAGGTAAAATTCAATGCAAGTAAGACCAAATGAAAAATAAATAATAATCCAAAAACCAATGCTCTCATAAAAATAGAAGACAAGTATGCTACTCCATTAAAGAAAGTGTATACTATGCTACTATGTCAATATTACAATAGACATTTTATTCATCAATTTAGTGAACTATGGAACAGATAAAACGAATCCTTGCATTTGTACTAGCTTTGGAGTCCATATTTTTAGTAGAAACACTAAACAATTTGGTTCAAAGAGGAGATCTGGAAGATAGAAAGCGCGTATGGGAAAAAATGAGGGGAAACAATAATATGGATTCAAAATTCAATGAATTTGTAGAAGCTTATATCTATAATTATGAAAAAATACAACTTTAATATATATATCTCACATCTATTCTAACAATGAACGTAAGGTAGAGTAGACGAACCAAGTTTCGTATAAAACCCTTAGCTATAAGAGCTTGAGTCTAGTATTAACATGCAATTAATCCATGATAAAAACATCATATTCTATATGAAAACTAAGGTTTAAAAGAGACATTAATTTATCAACATATCATAAGAAATAACTATATATGAGAAAATAAGATCCCTTGCTTATAATTTAATGAAATCACTCATAACTCGTGTATGAGAATGCTCAATAAGTTCAACTATTGCAAATACAACTATATGCATACATGGTAAAGGATTCAAAGTAGAGAATTGAACCTCAATATGAAGCAAACCAAATGAATGAATAAGAAAGAAACTTATGAATATGAATGCTATTATTGGGTAAGTTAAATCCCTTCAATATTTTTTTAAAACATGCGTTGGTTCTGAATCTTTTTTATATATAATTATATATATATACACACACACACAACACACACACACACACACCCACACCAAGGTCCTATGGAAACCAAAGTTTGTGAAATTGGGTAAATTTCTGAGCATTAGGCGAAACATATATGAATGCTCATCCACAAAGCTATTTCTCTCATACAAACCAAAACAAACATGCTACTCTCAATATTTTTTCAAAAATCTTAGTAGTGAGTTCATGAAAATTTTTGTATACAGATACAAAATTATGCTACTTTAAATATTTTTTCAAAAATCTTAGTAGCGAGTACATGGAACTTTTCATATACAAAAAAAGCATGCTACTCTCGATCTTTTTTCAAAAATCCTAGTAGCGATTTCATGAAATTTCCTATAGACATGCTAGTGTTTTAATGGAATCCAAAGCTTACAAGAATAGGGTAAAAATATTGATCATAAATATATGACTAAACAATGTATAAGTACTTACACATAAAACCATTGCTCTTAGATAAATAAAACAAACATGCTACTCCACTAAAATAGAGATATGCCAATCAAAACAATTCACTAGCAATGATCTCAAAATAAAAGAATATTTTGAAGTGTGCTTGGATTGAAATATCTGTGTATACACTTCATTAATCTTCTAAAGCCTATATGCACATGAGAGCTAAGTTCATGTAACATGCTATATTAAACATAACAACTACAAACTACATGATAATACTCACTAACCACCTAATAAAATGAAGATTTTGCTTAAAGCCTAAGTACATTAATACAACCCACCTAGAAATAAAATAATCCAATTGCATTCAAAACTACTCAACAAGTTCTCTCCCAAAAGGAAAAATTTCACCTAGACAAGGATTGATGTAAGTGCACACACTTTTGTGACTATAATTTTAATATGCCTACAATAGATAATAATTATTAATCAATATATTGTTAAAAATCCCATTGGCTTTTGCTTATGTGATGGGTTCCGACTCTAATATGTGGGCCCTATACCACTCTAGAAACATGATTGATTACACACACATGGACTTAAAGTCTTCATAATATTCAGCTTCTAACATTAATTTCAAGCAACCACTTTTAGAGTATATATATATATATATATATATATATATTATATATATATATATATATATTCTCTCTCTCTCTGTATATATATTCTAAAGGCTTAAGCCTACATACAAAAGTATATACACATGGTTTACAATAACATGCATACAAGTGTATAGTTGGGTGATTTTGACCTCCATGATTAGTATTTCATGAGCATAAACATATGATTGCCTCACAACTCAAATCACCCTAACAAAACAACTTTGTATAAGTGTGTGGAAGTCAAATGTACAACTTATGGGTGAATAATACATGAACTTTGCATGCGAGTAATGCATATGAGGTTTAATTGAACATTCTGACAATGTTGATATGCTCTAAAGAAGACTTAATGTTATTTCTTGAGCTGTCAATAATTCAATTACCAAAAATCTTACATCATGAGGAACTCTGAAACATCAAGGAAGGCCTCAGATGCCACAAATCCTCTTGAATCAAAATTGGTACAATTAAAAAGATTGAAGCCAATATTTCAAAAATAAACATAAGGCTTATGAAGGGGAGTGGTAATCATAAGTTACTCAAGGTTGAGGTTGAAGCATAAAAAATAATAATAAAGGAACAAGTAGGTTGAATTCCCATATGTCCTTTTGACAACCACACCATTCATCCATCATGAGTTTGTTTACAATTATACGCAAAATAAAAATATATATTACAAAAATTTGATAGTGAGGATGAAAAAGAAGGTGCAAGATTAATTAATAAACTCTAATACTGTTTCAATCTATTATACATGCAATGAGGAAGAGGCTATTGCGACTAAAAAGGGGGGCCTGTGACTAGTTGTTATAGTGTAATTCAAAATCCTAGTCATTGGAAAGAGACTAGAACATATTAAAAAATATAATGTGAAGATATAGAGGAGGTTTAAGTCTTCACCAAACTCACTTGGTTGAAACAATCAAGCACAATGGAGGATCATTTTAGTACTTTTCATATACTAGTCACTTGCATTGAACACCTATACGGTAAGTGTCAACTACAAATTTCCATATTAAGGTTGAAACCAAATATAAACAATGGGCTCAAATTAATAGATATCAAAGATGTTGAGTAAAGGAAAACTCATTGAAGAAAATACATGTCCTATCATCAAACTAATTGTCCTTAGTTCAAAGAATCGAGTTTAAGATATATTCATCCTCACAAAAGGATTTCACCATTAGATACATGGAAAGATGAGAGTTGAGGCGTTATATGTAACACACCTAATTGGAGTCCAAGGCATAACTGCAAGGACAAAATGTTACACTTATGTGAAAAAATAATAGTGATAGTGACAAAGAAGAGGAAATATGGGGATACAACTTCTTCCAACATAGAAACTAACAATGAACAATCTAGCAACCAAAGTCTATTCCAACACTTTCTATCACCAAAATGCTAGATATTTCTCAATGTCAAACTAGTCTTTGGCTACATTAAAAAAATTAATGTAACAATAGTTATTGATAATGGAAATTCATATAATTTAATATATACAAGGATAGAAGAGTACTAAAATATATTCATCCACCCTACTGTTAATTTCCAAATTGTAATTATGAGGGACATAACTACTACTTTCAATGGGAAACGTAATAAGATATAGCTGACTACCGATAAATACCAATTAAGAAATGTAATGTATGCCATGGTAAATAGGGGAGTAGATGTGGTCTTAAGAGTCCAATGGTTGGCCACTATCGATATAGTTGATTTAAATCTACAAAAGCAATTCCTAAGCTTTTCTGAAAATTGGAAAATATACGAATATTGAATCAACAACCCAATCATAAAAATAGTGTCATCCAAAAAAAATGAATATTCTTTTTGAAAGGATCCCAAGCCTATGTTCTACATTACTATTCAATAAAGAGAGCATATGATGAAGCAATGTATCCAAAAGGACTTGATAAAACATGTGGGAAATGTAATACCAATTTTCAAGACTTACCTTGGTATTTCTCTAAAATGATTGAGACATCATATTGTGGAGTTCATTCATAGATTAGCTCCAATTAGGAGGAAATATTATAGGCAATACCATAAAAAAATCATAAATTGAGAACCTAGTTCAATAATTATTATATGTGGTGTAATACATCAAGCAAGATTCTATATTAAGTCCCAATCATACTTACAAGACAAAATGATGGCTGTTGTTGAATTTGTATGAAATATAACATATTAAATAACATTACCATTTAAGATAAGTTTCCTAGTTTGTTAATGTATGAGCTATTAGATGAAATTCATGGTACTATTTATTTCTCTAAGTTTGATTTGAAATCAGGGTATTACTAAATAAGAATACAAGTAGAGGACATTCCAAAAACTACTCTATGTACTCGTGAACCTTTGTATGAATTGTTGTGTTATGTATTTTGGACTATATAATGCCCCTTTACCTTCTAGATGGTGATGAATGACATATTCCAATCATACTTGTGTTCCTTAATTATATACTTGTTTACAACAAAAATTGGATCTTACATCTCAAACACATAGAGACAATGTTGAACTATTAGAAGAAAATAAGTTTTATGCAAAAAATTCAAAATGCAATTTTGATAGAGAAAAGATAGAATTTATGGGCTACATTGTATCAACAAAAGGAAATAAGATAGACGTAAAGAATATTGTGATGATTACTAATTTTCCTACTCCTAAAATTGTCACATGTTTACAAGGGTTCTTAGGTCTTACAAATTATTATTGAAGATTCATAAAAAACTATGTAGAGATTGTTTTCTTACTAACAATGATATTGAAAAATGATAGCTTTAGATGGAATGATGCAATTGAACCTTTTTTAAGGGTATGAAGAACTCAGTGAATTCAACCCCAACTTTGGTTACCATAGACTTTCTAAATGTTTGTGCTCAAATGCAATGCTTGACAGACATAAATAAGTGTTGTGCTTATGTAAGAAATTCATGCAATTATCTTTGGAAGTAAAAAATTAAAACCTAGAGAGAAAACAAAATTAACATACAACAAGGAGATGTTGGAAATCATTAATTCCTTGGAAAAATAGCAACTATATTTACTTAGAGTCAATTTTTTGGTCAAATAAAGCCACAATAGCTTGAAATATTTCCTAAACAAGAAGAGCTTATCGTAAAAACAACATAAATGGGTAAGCAAAATACAAGTTTTTGATTTTGAAATTCTCCATAGGAATAGAAAGGAAAACCAAGTTGTTGATAACTTATTAAGAAAGGAAGGGAATGCTACAATATGTTCAATTTCAATAGTTATTTCGAAATGGATCTGAAATGTTCGAATTGAATAAGTGAATTTTTGAGAAATTAGGAAGAAAATCGAGGAATTTGAAAGAAATGATGCATTAACCTCAAAATTTATGTGGGAGAATGATATAATTTGGCATAAGAGAATAATATATTTACCCAACACTTCCAAATTCCAAGTTCAAATCTTAAAAGATAACCATGATTCCTTGACTGTTGGTCATGTTGGAGTTTTCAAAACATATTACAATATCTGAAAATCCTTCTTTTAAAAAGGAACAAAGACTAATATTTAGGAATACGTGGTAAAGTATGACACTTAGTGGTATATGTTCGAATCAATTGCATCTCGAGGTCCCATTCTTCATATCTCATATTAGAAATGGAAAAAGGTGTTTATGAACTTTATCACAAGTATCCTTACCTTAGAGGGGAATGATAACATATTTGCAATCATAGACATAAGCAAATATTCCCACATTTTATCACAAGTCCCCCTATCTTAGAGGGGAATGATAACATATTTGTAGTCATAGACCAATTAAAAAATATTCCCACTTCATTGGAATATCATTGAGCACTAAAGCTAGTTAAACAATTTATAAATATGTGAACAATCTTTGTAGGCTCATTGTCTTCCCCAAAGTTATTATTAGTAATATGGACACAGAATCTACTAGCAACTATAGGGACCACATTAACCATGAACTCTTCCTTTCATCCCTATACTATTGAAAAAACTAAGGTGGTAAACAAATACATTGAAAATTACATGAGGAATCTTATGGACGACCATTAGTTGGAATGGAACAATTAACTACATCTTGTTGAATGATTGTATAACATCACTTATTGCACATAAGAAAAAATGACTACATTTGAAGGTTTATATGGATATCCTCCAATATCAATCAGAGAGTATGTTTTCACCAATCTCTAAGTTCTTGTTATAAAAACATTCCTAGCCACATTTGATAAAATCTTTTGTATCTTAAAGAATAATCTTGATATAACAAGGAATTGAATCAAACATTGGGCTGATTTGAAAAGAACTTATCATAAATTTAAAGTAGGAGACTAAGTGTTCATTTGACTCCATCTGTACAAGAAAATATCACTCAAAAAATAGAAAAACCATAAAATGATGCCCATATGTTATGGTCATTATCAAATCTAGAAGGGATTTTTCCAAGTAGCATATGCTCTAGATAGACCAAACAAAGGGAAGTTACATGATCTTTTCCATCTTTCTTGTTTGAAGAAAAAGTTGGGTCCAACATCTCTTATACAAACAAAACTACCCCGTTTAGATGAAGAAGGAAGACTAGTAATGATGCTTAATGGGATATTAAAAGTCGAAAACAAGATACTTTGTTCAATATGAGTAAATGAATACCTTATCAAACAGAGGAATCCTCTGCAAGATGAAGCCACTTGAAAAAATGATGACTTTAGAACATTCATACTTACCCATGCTTTGAGAATAAAGTGTTTCAAGTTGGAATGACTTGAATATGACTAAAATAGGTAAAACTTATTTATTGATCTATTTTTAAAAACACTATTGGATATTTCCATCCATATGAAGGGTTGAGCCCCTTATACTCCATTGCATGTGTGTGTTTGGGTCCTTTAGTAATGTATATACATGATAGATTTTTTTTCTTTTCTTTTTCTTGAAGAAATATATTTATATTCTATATTAGGAATATACATGTTCCAGTCCTTGATAAACTCTAAAAAAAAAAGACTTGGATCCATTACAATGATATACTCATTACGAGCTCATCATGTCACACATGGGAATTAAACTTAGGTAGGGAGGATAACAACATTTATCCCAATCATCTGATGATCTAGGTGGATATTGGTGGCCACCCGCCTATTCCACCTAGACCCCCCAATCATTTTCATCTATTTCCTTGTTCATTTTAGCTTTTACTATTTTTAGTAGTTTTCGGGTCCTGAACTTCTGGAGAAGTTTTGAACCCCTAAACAATGTTTTTTTGGGGTCCACGGCAGGCCCGTAGCCACAGGAACGGGTCTATGGTGAAACCTATAGTACTCAGTGATACCTTTCCAATAAGGTATGGTACGCGCCAAACAAAGATAATATGACCAAGTTATGACCCCGGGAAGTTGGTTTCCCAACTAACCCCAACGAGGCCCACAAACCTTTTGTGTTACATCTCTTGGGGTTAGGTTTTTGGTTGTTTAGGATTTTCTCATGTTTTCCAATAATAAATATGCCCTTGACCCTAATTGTAACACAATTCAGAGGCATGTAGCTGCCACATCTCTTCTTAGAGATAAGCTACCATCACCCGAGCTATCTTATTTCCATTCTATTTGTAAGCATAGTTCAATATTTTTATATTAATGAAATGAAGTGTTTTTCTATTGCACCTATGTGTTTATAATTATATCTGTAAGTTGTTGCGTTCTTGTTTAAGTTCTGATTAGTGGTATCAAAGCAGTCTGCTCTTTCTCTATTTTTCTTTGCATGTCCCCAACGAGGTCAGGGTAGAAGGAGTTAGGGTTTGATTTGGTTGAACCATTGCAAGATCGACCTCATAAAACCCGAAGAACTCCCATGGTAGAAGAAAATAAAGATGAGGGGTAGGAAATCCTTTCAAAATGTTGCTCAAGGAAGTCCTTGAGCAACAAAGGGATGTGATGATGGATAACTTTTCCCAGATCCTTCGACGGCTACCCACAGGTAATGCATCTTCATCCAACAACCACTTTGGAGATGCCACCCCTTTTAAGGTAAAAGTTAACTTTGATATTCCCATATTAAAAGGCCTGATAGATGCAGGTGTCGTTGATAAATGGTTAAATTTTTTGGAAGTATATCTTTCAGTTCATGACTTTTCCAATCAGGAAAATATTATTTTTTCACTTCTCAAATCTGCCCCACATGTCAAGGACTGGTGGGAAACCTACTATGAACAAAAGGATGAGGGTGAACAATCATTGTTTTCAACTGCAACCACTTGGAATTCTTTCCAAGATGCCATCAAGGAACAATATTACCCTGTCAGGAGCTATGAAGAGAAATACATAAAGTGGACCATGCTACAATAGAGAAGGGACCAAGATGTGCCAAAGTTCAAAAATATCTTCCATACCCTTCGCACAAAGTTGGGTATCAAGGATACTGAGCGGCATTTGGTGCTCAAGTACCGCAATTGTCTACACAAGTACATCCAAGACGAGATGGAGTTCCGGGACATTTCCTCACTCGATATAGTGTGTCGATACACTGTCAAGATTGAGTAGAAGTTTAAATAGAAGAAGCGAGACTTTGGATCTACAAATCCAAAGCAAGGAAAAGGCACCCCTAAAGCACAGAACAAAGGACCAAGATAAGGTGGGGCTACCTAGGACAACCCGCTGAAGCCACAAGTAAAGAAAAACACCATGAAGATGAATAAGGACACGGGAAAATCGTGTGAGTTCCATAAGAGCTCTACTCACAATAAAAGTGAGTTTCGGGCCAAAAAACCACTGATGGCCGAGCTAAAGGCTTCCGAATCAGATGCATGTTCTGACCTTGAACCAAAACCTGATAAGGGAACTGACAAAGGAAAGCAGATCATTGATGCGGAGCCCAATGCCACCGTGGCCACCACCAAGATCCATAAGGTTGAGCCTAGAGATCTGGAGGAGGGGGAATGCCTCTTCCACTCACAAATGTGGGTGAAGGGTTCTCTGCTGTAGTTCATTGTCAACAGAGGGATAAAAAACAACCTCATTTTAACAGAGGTCGTGAATCGGCTGGGCCTAAAGACTACAACACATCCACAACCGTACACCATCGGGTGGCTCCACCAAGGACAAGATCTTCACGTAAGCCAGCAGTGCCACCTTCCTTACAACATCAAACCCTTCACAGATGAGGTATTGTGTGACATTGCTCCTCTTGAATTTTTTGATGTATTGTTAGAAAAATCATACTTGTGGAAGCGACATGTTGTATATGAGTCTAGACCTCGCTCTGTGATTATTACTTTCGCTAATAAGTTGTACAGGATATCGGAGGTAGCCTCGCCTACCGCCATCTCTTTGATCACTAAAGAAATGTAGTAAGATCATTTCCCAGACTAGGAATTTTTTTTCCTCATGATTCGTGCCCAGGGCAAGAAGAAGGTTGTGTTCATGGCTTTCAGGCATGGCTCCTCTACAAAACAACAATAAATGGACAAGTTCGTGGAGGAGTACGGGGATATTTTCACCTCACCCACAAAGGTACCTCTGCACTATCAGGTCAACCACTCCATCGATCTGACCCTGAGTGCACCGCTACTCATTGTACCGATCTATCAATGCTCTATTATGGAGAATGATAAGATCAAGAGGTAGATTTAGGAACTATTGCAGGAAGGGCATATCAGGCCAAGCTCATCACCTTGTGGGAGCCTGATTGTATTAATACAGAAGAAGGATGGGACCTAGAGGATCTGTATTGACTATTGGGTGTTGAACAAGATCACTGTTTGGAATAGGTACCTCATCCTATAGATCGATAACCTTATGGACAACCTCAAAGGGGTAAAACATTTCAGCAAGATTGACTTGAATTTAGGTTATCACCAGGTGCCTACCGAACCCTCTAATGTGTGAAGACTACCTTCAAATCCAAGGAGGGCCTTTTCAAATGGTTGGTCATTCTATTCAAATTGACGAACGCCCCTGCAACCTTCATGAGAATGATGGATGACATCTTGCGACCCTTCACCAATGCATTTGTGGTGGTGTATTTAGATGACATCTTGATCTTCAGTCAGAGTTGGGAAGAGCACCTCCACCATATTCGATAGGTCCTTCAAACCCAGTGACAACACAAGTTGTGTGCTAACTTGGAGAAATGCACCTTTGTCCTGACGGAGGTTCAATATCTGGGATACATCATTGATGAGAAGGGTGTACATGTGGACCCATCCAAGATACAAGTCATTCGTGATTGGCCAGCCCCAACCGCTCTAGCAGAGCTCTGCAACTTTTTTGGTATTACCAATTTCTACCATAGGTTCATGTTGGGGTTCTCTCATATCACTTGGCTTTTAAGTCAAGTCACCAATGGCAGAGTGAAAGCAAAGGTTTTTTTGGTCGGAAACCCAACAAAAAGCGTTCTCCGAGTTGAAGAATCGTCTTTGTTCTGCACTAGTGCTCACATTACTAGACCTGGAACAACCATTTGAGATTGGATAGATGCCTCTGACTATGCTATTGGTGTGGTTCTTACTCAGCATGGGCATCCAGTGGCTTACCACACTGAGACACTTTCAGACACAGTCTGAAAGTACCCCACTTATGACAAAGAAATTTATTCCATTATGTAGGCCTACCGTCAATGGAAGCATTACATTATGGGCAAGGAAACAGTCATCCACATCGTCCACCGACCTCTACACTTCATACAAACACAAGGGAAGTTACAAAATGGTTGCCATCAGAAATGGTCCACCTATCTGCAACAATTCCATTTGAACATTAAGTATAAGAAGGGAAACACCAATAATGTCGTTGATTTCCTCAGTCAAACACTGGTCATGGCGCTTATCACTATGCTTGATTCTTATGGGCACAAGACATCGGGGTGGCCACATCTTTAGAAGAGCGATCTAGAATTCGACAGCATATACCAAGAACTTCTGGAAGGGAATAAAGTTCCAAATTTTCACCTTCAGGATGCATAGTTATGCCACCTGGGACACATTTGTGTTCCTTCAAGTGAGTGTGCTAAGATGATTTGGGAGGCACACTATAGTCAGGTCGCTGGACAATTCGGAGTAGAGAAAATAGTGGCAGTATTGCAGAAGTATTTTTATTGGTCGAAACTTCGTTAGGATGCTGGGAAGTACATTAGATATTGCACCGCCTGCGCCATTACCAAACCAACCATCAAGAAGCAATGAATGTATACTCCTCTACCTACTCCTAACTAGCCTTGGGAATTTGTCTCCATGGATTACATGTCGGGACTTCCTTCTACTAAGCACGATAATGATTGTGTTTTTGTGGTCGTCAATAGATTATCTAAGATGGCTATCATGGCAGCCTGCAAGAAGAGTATCACAACATGGCCACTACTAAGATCTTCTTTGAGCGAGTGTGGGTACATTTTGGGATTCCATAGTCCATTGTCTCAGATTGGGATAGGATATTCTTGAGTGCATTTTGGTTAAGTCTCTGGTCATTGCTGGATACAAAAGTTACTAAGTCCACAACTTTCTATCCCCAAACTGATGGCCAAACAAAGGTTGTCAACAGGATGATCGTACACATTCTGCGCATGTACAACTTGAAGCATCCACGCACGTGGTATGAAAGTCTCCCCTATGTCCAACACAACTACAACAGAGCTCTCACAGCTCAACAAGCCACAACCCCTTTCAGGTAGGGCTAGGATTTTAGCCATTATGCCCCATTGATGTGGCCATACCATTTGCAGCCACTCAGGTAAATTCAACTCACGATTAGTCTGAAGCTGAAAAGGCTAACAACTTCATTGAACACATTCAACACATCTGCCAATAGGTCCATGATATATTGGACAGAGCCAATGCTAAGTACAAGCAGTGCCATGATCAAATTTGAGTGCCACACAAGTTCCAGGTGGGTGACAAAGTTTGGCTACATTTGTAGAAGGAGCGCCTTGTTGGACCCCACCGCAAGCTTCCCCCACTCTGATATGGGCCATACATCATCACCAAGGCCGTCAGTGATAATTCCTTCGATCTTAGCATCCCACCATTCCTTGGTCTGCACCTAATTTTCAATGTAGATTGCCTTTGGCCACACTTTCCACCATTGTTGGACACATTTTACATTACAGAACATCTCACACCAATAGAGCTCAACCCGGACTGAATGGAAAATGCCACAACTGATCAGATCATGGACAAACAGATCAAGAACACTCACCAATAGAGGATATAGTTATATCAATTTGTTAAAGCAAGCCAACTCCTTCACTAGGGCAAGTAGTTCACCAGGGATGAGGTTCAACAGAAATTTCCTCACCTCATGGATGCTCTACATGCAATGGGGACCATTACTTCCTAAGGGGGGAGGAATGATCCAGGTGTATATTGGTGATCACCCGCGTATTCCACCTAGACCCCCCAGTCATTTTCATTTGTTTCCTTGTTCATTTCAACATTTACTATTTTTAGCACTTTTTCAGGTCCTGAACTTTTGGAGCAATTTTGACCCCCTAAACGGTGTTTTCTGGGGGTTCATGGCAAGCTTGTCCCTATGGCGAAACATGTAGTAATCAGAGAGACCTTTCCAACAAGGTATCGTACGTGCCAAACGGAGATAATATGACCAAGTTATGACCCCGGGAAGTTGGCTGCCCAACTAACCCCAATGGGGCCCACAAACTCTTGGTGTTACATCTCCTGGGGTTAGGGTTTTGGTTGTTTAGGGTTTTTTCATGTTTTCCAATAATAAATAGGCCCTTAAGGCTCATTGTAACACATTTCAGAGGTATGTAGCCACCACATCTCTTCTCAGAGATAAGCTACCATCACCTGAGCTATCTTATTTCCATTCTATTTGTAAGCATAGTTCAATATTTTTCTATTAATGAAATGAAGTGTTTTTCTACTGCACCTCTATGTTAATGATTATATCTGTAAGTTGTTTCATTCTTGTTTAAGTTCAGATCATTTGAGCTACATCCAAGTGGTAGAAACATGATTGCTTATATATAACAAGTGTGATAAGCTATCTAAAATCTTATTGTATTTAATATTTAGGGTTCATATGCCACAACCTAAAATAAACAATAAAACTTTCGACTCAAAATACTATTATTATGTGCGTACATCGCATTGAAGCGAGCAAACATAAAAGATGATATTGAAGCCATGAAATAACAATTGAGAGAATTATATGAATGTTATTCCACAAAAACATTGCTCTCAAACAATTAGAAACAAGCATGTTATTCCATTAATTTAGAGATATACCAATCAAAACAGTTCAACAATGGTCAAGTGTTCATTAAAAAAATAAAATGCATATCTAATCATAAGTTAAGTAAGTCTTCTAATTTTTCTGTATTTGTTTTGTCATCTTTTTTCTTTGATTTAGATTATTTCTAGAACTAGTATACTAAAAACATAATTTTTCTTCAAGTAGAGGTGCGAATTCAAACACAATTTCAAACCTAGGGAAAACATTTTTTATATTCCATTTGCATTTCCAAATACATCAAATAACATCACCTCAACATGCATGTAAACATAATCACTTCTGCAAAAGATCTCATAAGCCCTCTAGAATCAAAAATACATTTCATAACTAGAAGCCAAACAATGACTTATAGTGCAAGAGTGAAATCTTCACTCAAGCACACATTGTGACAAGCATACAAAATTTTAAGATTAAAAATTTGGATGGGTAACATAGATTCTAAATGTATGTTAGAATTAAAAGATAAACAACACCAACCAAAATAATTCATTAGTGATAATCTCTAACCAAAATAAATTTTAAAGAACATTTATAACGGAATATTTATGTATATGCACTTCATTATTCTCCTCAAGCAGATATAAACAACAAAACTAAACTCACAATATAGATGATATCAAATTTAGTAACCAATTACTACATATAACTTGTTGCTAACTACCTAATAAATTGGACATTCCACTTAAAGAATTGCATTAAAACAACTTTCAAAAACAAAATATGCACTTATTTATTTATATAAGCATATTAGTCAACTAATATAAACTAATATATCATGGAGAAAAAATTCAAAGATAAATTTTTATTCACCCAAAATTTCATGCAAGGCCCTCTAAAGTCCCAATGCATTTAAGAACAAGATGGTTGTAATGAATTCACACCCAAATTAGAGTTCAAGGGAGTCTAAACACTCTCTTCCATCTCAATATTACAATAGGCACCATGTTCATCAATTTAGTTGACTGTAGAGTAGATAAGATGAAGCCATGCATATCAAGGCTTCCATTAGGTTTAATAGGAACCCTTGCATTTCTTCTAGTTTTAGGTCTATATTTTTAGTTGAGACCACCAATAGTCTAATTGAAAGAGGGCAGTACAAAGAAAAATCAAGAGAACCAATAATGTTACTTTAGTTTCAACGGTTTTAATTATATGTAAGTAAAGGTTGAAAATAAGCATTGAACTCATCAACATAATGATATGCAATAATTGTATATGAGCAAATAAGACACCTTGACTTCATTGTCAACAAAACCATGCATAACTCAATGAAATTGGGCATAACTCATGTATGAGGATGCTTAATAAATATAGTTGTTCTAGACAATAAAAAAGGTCCAAAGGAGAGGATTAGACCTCATTATCAATCCAATAAAAAGAAAAAAGAAAAAAACAAGATCTTTAATGGAGATAAATGTGGGCAATGATAGGCCAAAGGCCTTTAATATTTTTTTTGAGAACCTACATTGTATTCATGAATCCTTTGCATAGAGCTACCAACATTTTAATGGAAGCCACATGTTACAGGGATAGAGTAAATTGTCACGCACCTAAGAGTAAACAACATTTGAATAGTCATCTGCAAAACCATTGTTCTCATACAAATAAAAAATAGTATGCTACTCCATTAAAGCATAGATATGAGGCTAGCTGTAGAATGAAATGACATCAATATTATAATAAAAATTAAGTCCATCAATCTAGTGACCATGTAACACAAGATGAATGCCTACATTTTGTTAGCTTTTGGGTCTATATTTTAGTAAAAACACCCAAAAATGTCATTAAAAGAGGATAGTTAGAAGTTGGAAATCATGTGTTCGAAAACATCACAAGAATAATAATGTTGAGTCATGGTCTCATGAACTAGTCTAGGCTAGTATATATAATTAGGAACTTGAATTCAACGAAAAACCACGTTATATATATATAAACTTAGGATAGATTAGATTGATAAAACTTTGTATAAGAACCATTTCTAAATGAAATTATCTCTAATGTTAACATTTTATCACTCCACAATTAAAACCAGATGTTTTATATGTAAGACAACATTTAAAAGAGACATTGACTTCATCAACATAATTAGATGAATTCATTGTGCAATAATCCCATAAGATCCTTTTCTTACAATGTTAATGGAACCATGTATAACTCATGTATGAGAATGCCAAATAAATGAAAATATTGCAAACATAATTATATGCCAACATTCTAAGGGCTTCCAAGAAGAGGATTTAACCTCATTATTAAGAAAACCAAAACAATGGAAGAAATACATTTCTATGCAATCCAATGTATGTAATGGGTAGGCCAAATCCCTCAATATTGTTTTTGGAAGGGTACCATTTTGTTTATGGAATCTTTCGTATAGACATACTAGTGTTTTAATGGAAGGTAGAGGTCATAGGAACATGGTAAAATGTCATGAACACATGATTAACACAAATATGGATCCCTATCCATAAAACTATTGCTCTAACACAAATATAAACAAACATGTTATTCTTAATAATTTTTCCAAAAACCTAGTGATGAGTTCATGAAGCCTTTCATATAGACCTATAAGGGTTTTGATGGAAGCCAAAAATAATGTCACACACATAATGTTGAACAATGCATGAATTTTCATTTTCAAAACCATTGCTATCTGATAAATACCACATGCATGATATTCCATTAAAGAAAATATATAGGGTTACTACAAAATTAAGCAAGCTGTCAAAATGAGCTTGTAGCCTAACTTGTGACTTCGAGCTTGGTTTGTAGTACTAAGAACCAACTTAGTAAGGAAAGTGACTAGATCATTATGGTTTAAGCCCTAACACACATAAATTCTATAACAAAAGGGAAATAAGAATTCACAAGCAAACTAGAAATCAAGGGGCTCTAAAAACCTTCTTCTAGCTCATATTATTGAGTGTGTTGGAAGTTGTTGTCATTGATGTCAAGTTCAAGGGGAGATTGTTGAGTCTATTATCAATGTGCTAAGATTATGATGTCATTGATGTCTTGGCTATTTTCTAATTTTTGGATGCATAAATTAGTAGCTTATCTTTCAAGGAATTTTGCCTAAAGGTACCTTGCTCAAAAGAACATGAAAAGTGCTTGATTAGATAGCCCTCATAGAGAGATTTCTAATGGCACATGGCACTTATTCTAACTCCTTAGGAATGAAAATAAGCCTAAGTTTGAAGTGATGCATTCCAAGCATAGTTCCATATGAGACGAGGTTCTATCATATTTTTAAAGTATTTAGTCATCCAAGGTTTGGGACATGCAAAGTGTTCTTGGTCAAATGCTCACCTAGATAAGTGGATGGATTATCTAGATACAACCAAGCTTTGACAAAATACGGTCACTATGAAGGTATCTAGGTATATGGGGTTGGCCAAGGAAACCACTTAAGAAATGGCCCAAATCTGAATCTTCCAGCACCAAACTTGTAACAACCCTGGTTACAAATCCATGTAATAAAGTTAATAAAGGGAAAATAATAACCGAGGTCATGGGACACATATTCAAAGTTGAATTTTGGATAGCGATCGAGATCACTTGTGATTAATTAATGGCTGTGGAAATTGACAAAGGCAATGGAAAAGGTAAAGTGGCATTATTTGGCATTTTAATCATGAAAATAATGGAAATTAGGAGAAAAGGAAGGTGAAAGGTCACAAAATTGCAGGAGGAGGAAAATTGAATGAAAATAGAGGAAAATGAAGAAAATAGAGGCCTCAATGATAAAAAGGCTTATGAGGATCAATTCACAGCTTTTGTCAATTTAACCTTTTGTTAGTTTTAGCTTGCAACTCTATTCTATACTCTCTCTCTCATACTCTTACACACTTAAAGAAACTTTGGAGAATTTTTGGAACATGCTTGGAGCACTCTAATTTTTCATTGGATTGAAGAAAGAAGGAAAATTAAAAACATGAAAGTTCAAGGGGGTAGTGGGATCAAAAACTAAAATTGGATTTCTTTATAGGTATCGAGTTGCATGTATGATTTCCTTACTAGTTTTGGCATGCATGGGATATGTATGTGGTTATTTGGTTATTATTTGTCATTGCATGGAGGATTGCCTAGATTGAAAGTGGTTTTCCTAGCCTTGCCATTTCATGGATAGCCATGGTGTTGTGGGTTTCCCACTTTATTGTTTCCTGGATACTTGGTTGGATAATCTCTCTGGAAGCCCTAGAAAAACCTGGGTTGAGTTACTAGTCCTGGAAGCCTTGGTTGGAAAAATGCTTTGGAGCCCTTGGTGGGTTGATTTACTAGTTTTGGAGCCTTGGTTGGACAAACGGTCTGGAGCCTTGCGACAATTGTGGGTTGAGTTATTAGTCTTGGAGCCAGGTTGGAACAAATGCTCTGGATCCCTGGACAACTCTAGTAGAGACCAATATGGTGATGTTTAGTGATTTTTGACCATGAGGCAGAGGTGGTTTGGTCTCTAGAATCTCTATTTTGGTTTTGGTTGGTTTATTCAATGAGATCCCACATTCATGCTTGGAATATGGCACGGGGGTGATTGAATGAAAGAGAGATTTCGTTCTACCCAATCTGTGGTCGGGTGGTACGTGGAAGTCCCTAACTTGGTTGGTTTTTCATATGTTAATAAGATCTCTTTTCCTGTTGTATTTCATGAGTATTTAGACTTTCTATTGGCTGGATTTGATGGTTTTTCTATCATTGTTATTATTCTGGTTATATGTTGGTTATAAGCATGGTTTTATGACTGACTTTAGTTATGGATCTCATCATGTTTTGATTGGTAAATGAATGGTTAATGAATTATGAACTAATAGATGATAATGTAGCTATTGTGACAAGGCATTAGACCTTCTTGACGATTCTCAGATAAGTATGAGACCCCTATGTTTAGATATGTAATTATGACCTGTAGACTACATGTTCACTATGTGTTTATTAGAATTCTTGTCATGTTTAGGCATTTTTAGGTCAAGTTATTGTCTAAGATTCGCATTAATGGCTTTTTCCTTGTGTCATTCATTATTCTAGAAAGTTATATCAAGTTTTGGGTAGAGGTCTAGATCTGAGCCCTGAAAAATTGGCTCAAATATGGGTAATTTAGAATATAGCTACTAAGAGGTAGGGTTATCCATGCAACTGGAGGCTTAAAGTCACTGATTTCCTTGTTATGCAAGCAATTGGGAGTCCACGTCAGTGAAAATCAAGTTAGCTCAAGGTTTTGGCACATGGAGTGGTTGTTTGGCTCCCACGGGTCCTATAGCTCCCGAGGAAGGTCAACATGGTTTTAGTATGTCAATTACACTTCCTTAACTAGACCTAGGAGGTTGAATAACCCCATAGTAACTCTTCATCACATATTTACCCTTGTGGATTGATGAACTTGGGAAAGTGTGGTAGGAGGGTGTTACAAAGTGGTATCAAAGCTCCCAGGTTCAACACTTGGACTAGATGGGAAGATTGTGCTTGTCATGCATGCATGTCAGTTGTACATGTATTTGTTATGCATGTCATTTCCTATATGTTTGTAATGCATGTATTGTTATGGTTATTATTTTCGTGCATGAGGTCATGGTATGCAGTTGGTATTGTCATGCATGATGTCGGTATATTAATATGATTATGTATATATACATGTATCGTGGTAATATGGATTGACCTTGCAAACAAGATAACCTCCCTGGAACTTCAATGAGGTATGTTTATTGTGTTTGTATTTGGTTTATTTAACATGGTATGTTTGCAGGAAGTAGAGGATAAAAAATGATAAACAAAATGGTGGACTACAATTCACATGATTCTCCCTACAGATCAAATGAGCAACATGGTGATGGGTACTCTCCTAACATAGCAGACACTTTGAGAAGTTTGAAGGAAGATAAAAGAAGTTGTAAAGAATATAATGACAAGATCATTCAGTCAGAAGAGAGACTTTCCAAGGCATAGGAGAAACAAGCAGAGGTCAATGTAGTTATCCTTTAGAGTTTTCTAGAATTGTAGAGACAGGGACCACTTAGGATCAGTCATGGACATGAGGACATGACTAATGAGCATATGGTAGTAGGTATCAAGGTGGACACAAGTTAGATAGATATGATATAGTCAAAGGTGGCAGGTTCTTGGATACACCTGATAAGAGAGGCAGTGGACATGGGCTCTACTCTAGTTCTGGTTTAGACAAGAATCGTGGTCATCATCTCTATCACCCATACAGAGGAGTGACAGGGGATATTTTCTAGGTGAGCTCAAGAAAGACAAATGACCTATATTTGATGGAGAAATGAATAAGTCACAAGATGCAGAAGCATGGCTTCTTGGGATGAATAAGTTCTTTCAGTTGCATGATTACTCAGAGAACATGAAAGTTAGGATAGCTACCTTTAGTCTTAAAGGTAAAGAAAACATTTGGTGGGAAGATGTGAATAATTTCAGAAGCATTTGAGAAGAGGAGCTGACTTGGATCGAGTTTGAGAGACATTTCAAGAAGAATTATTTATCTGAGAGATACTATGATGATAGGGAAAAAGGGTTCTATGAGTTGAAGATGGTATCTATGACCGATGAGGAGTATACTAGAAGATTCTTGGAGTTGTTTAGATATGTTCCTTTTATTAAGGAGAAGAAAGTGAAGATTCAAAGATTCATCAGTGGGTTTTCGGTGTCATTCAAAGACGATATTGAGTTTGATGATCCTATATCATTGGAAGAAGCCATCATAAAGTTGAAACATTGTTATAAGCAATCAAAATGCAAATCTAAGACTGAGCCAGATTGGAAGGATAATGAGAATGATAAAGGAAAGTGGGTTAAGAAGAGAGGAAAACCATAGGATACAAATGACAAGAAGAATGAAACACCACATAAGAAGTTAAATGCATTGAGCAGAGGACAGGCATTTTAGTCTAAGGAGCAGAACAAGGGTGATGGTAAGAAGCCTTTGCAGTGTTGGAATTGTGGTGGAGAGTATGGTAGGAGAGATTTTCCGCAACATCAAGGTGGAAGGCTACAGATCTACAGTGCTCAACAGGCACAGATAGTGGGGGATGTTGGACAAAGTATTCCTCATATTTATGTAGCATTGGATAATAGGGAGGTAGATCACCAGGCGTCTATTATCGAGATGGAAGGTAAGCTTTGCGATCAATTTGTTTCTATTTTGATTGACCTTAGATCTAATTATAGTTATGTTAGTCGTGACATAGTGGATAAGTGTGGTTTGAATAAAGAAGTGCATGCAAAGTCTCGGTTAGTGCAGTTGGCTACAAATACTAAGAAAAGGGTTCATCATTGGGTAAGAGCTTATGCATTTGAGTTGAATGGTATGTCTACATCAGCGCATCTGAATGGGATTCTATTGAGATCATACAATATGTTGTTGGGTTAGGATTGATTGTATCTTTATAGGACTAAGGTGGATTGTTATGAAAAGGATATTGAGTGCTTGGATGACAATGGAGAACAGAGAATATTGCAGGGTAAAAAGAAGGCAATATCAGTTAGAATGGTTACAACTATGCAAGCAAAGTGTAGTTGCAAGAAAGGGTGTGTATTATTTTTAGTGCATATTTTCAGTGATAAAGGTAAGGATGTTGAGGATGCGGATGTCTTGAAGAGGTCTCTAATTTTGCAGCAGTTCTAGGATGTGTTTCTAGCAGACATTTCAAATTTTTTGCCTCACAGGGAAGTGGAATTTACTATTGAGTTGGTACCAAGTGCAACACCAACATCAAAGGAACCTTATAGGATGAGCACACTAGAGTTAGTGGAATTGAAATTACAGTTGAAGGAAATGCTTGATAACGGATACTATTGATGGTGCTAGAACCACCAAAATTCAGGGGATCTCCCTGATATGAAGTCCCAATTAGACCTCACACTGTTTGGTGTAGGAGTCCCATCTGGAATACAACCTAGTTACCGATGCAGTGGGATTTAATGACGTGGATTGGCTGCAATAACACAAAGAGTGGTGTATGGTGACTTTGGTGGGAACACTTGTGTGAATCTGCAGAAATTCAACTATAATGCATAAGGTTTATAACACACAAAGGGGAAATGAGTGAGTCCATTAGAAGCCTATAATAATACACAACTTGGAAGGATCACATGAGTGTAAAGATATCACAAGATAATCTGCAAAATAGTTCAGAAAATAACAGTGATGGAATTATACAACAACATGCATTCAATAAGATTTGTACCAATGAAAATGAAATAGTTCATAAGCATAAGTGTAAGTTAAACGTGTCAACTCTGAGATTTTATTAATTGAAAGTTCCAATCATACATATACCATTGACGAACCACTAGCCCCAATAATGGAACATGAAGTCAACACATGCTCCTCCAAAGAAAGGTAATCTATTCTACGGAGAAGCCAAGGCTCTCACAAACTCCCAAGCTCCTAATTCTAAGCCCAAGCCTAGCCAAACGTTTGGCTCCCAAAAGCCTATTACATGAGTTGTGAGGGTATATTTATAACAAAAGGGTTGACTATTCACTTCCCCTTGTGACTCTTGGACTTCCGTCATAACTCTTTAACTTCTTTACAAAATGACTCTTTACATTCATTACATCAGGACTCTTCACATTCCAATATTTACACTTGTAATTCCAATTAAAAATTAATTACAAAAGAATATTATAATACACTTGTACCCATATAAGACAAAATTGGGTAGAGGAAACTAGACAGCCTAATAAGACAAAATAGTTAAGCTTGAGTTTGGGGAACTCCAACTCAGCAAATTCCACTTGATATTTCTCAGCTACATAACGATGAAAATATTTGTATTGTGCGATGACATCTCCAAACTATGTGATGGTGTTAGGTTGGAAGCAGACTCTAGCATCCATGGCATCCAGGTACACTAACTTGGAACCGGTTTGTGTTTCCTTCTTGAGCAGGAGCAACATTGTGTTGATTTGGATAGGGCCACCAATATACTTGTGCATATTCTATCTGTTTACTTCAATATCTTCCTTGATGGATAATTTTCTTAATTATTCCAAGTATTCTTCAATATCCTTCTTGGCCTGCTTTTTGCGCTTGATCTCTATGAGTAATCTGACTGATGGGCGTTGGAATTATGATACATGTGTTGTACTTGATGGCAACCCACTTGTAGCAGAACAACTCACTTGTATATGGTAACTAGATGAATCTACAGGAGAGATATCAGATGTGACAGAATGCATGACAGTTGTGTTTACAGATGTGACAAAATGCAGGGTAGTTCAAAGGAATCATTTCAGAAGTAATATGGAAAATCACATTATAACAAGTCTATTCAGAAGGAACAAACTAATGGTACAAAATAATAGGATGAAGGAACAAAGGACTATAGATCAGAATCAAGAAATCGAAGAAAGAGAATGGTTTAAGAAGTATACACTGGTTCACCCTATCCAGATAGCATATACACGCGGGCTCATGGAATAGAACAAGAGTATACATATGCACACACTTTAACAGAAGGAAAAGTGCGTATGGGATGGAAAATCAAGGTTTTGGTCCAAGGTATTGGTCCAAGGTATTCAGTCTGAGGTTTTGGTCCAAGGTATTGGTCTGAGGTATTTGGTCTAAGGTATTGGTCTAAGGTATTGGTCCTAAGTGGTTTTAGTCCAAGGTATTGAGAAAGGCCTAAAAATATATAAGGACGAGAAGATCAAAGGGATAAGTGCACAAGTAATGAATATATTATGAAGTGTTAGATCAAAAGAAAATATGCATGTTATGGGTTTCTGATGCTTTGCTTGATCTTGACTAAATATGTACCTAAGCATTTGGTGATGGATGAGATCTAATGATGGATCTAGATCATAATGACTTATCATTATGTGATCTGATAATGGATGGGCTAGATCTGATTGCTAACACATGTTTTATCCTTTATATGTGATGATCTGGGTATGTTCGAAGTCAGGAATTGCAACTAAGTTATAAGTAAGTATTTGCAGATCTATATGCTGGTTCGCTTTGGTGAAGGTGCGTATACACACTGGTTCGACTCTTCCAAGTAGCATATGAAAAAGAAAAGCTTGATGTTCAAAGATGACTGGTCTATCAGATTAGTGCTGTTGTTTTACTGTTGTTTGTCAACGAAGTCTTCTTATATTTGAAAGTAAAACTGAATGCATAAAGAGTTTCTGTCTCATTGATTAATTGATTGAGAGAAGGGTGATCCATGTTGCTATCTGTTTAGAACTCTGTAATATGACAGTAGATCTTCAAAATGTCACTAATTGGTACAAGTTAAGGTTCAAAGATATTATGATTCAATATATTTAGAGGTATACGCAGGTTGGGCAAAAGGAAGTAGTGTATACACACAGGTTTGCTTCATTAAAGGAGTGTATACGTTTTGATACATGCCTTTTGAGGTTACATTTAGTTTTGGTTGTTGAGGCAGTGTTCTGGGTCCAAAAATGTGTACTGGTTACAGTGATCTATATGTTCCATGTGATTGGTTGAATTTGATTAAGTTTGAATGAATGGTTGATTCAGTTGTGTCAGAGATTCAGTGATTGTTTGATTCAATTGTGTCAGAGATTCAGTGATTGTTTGATTCAATTGTGTCAGAGATTCAGTGATTGTTTGATTCAATTATGTCAGAGGTTCATAGGTTTCAGTGATTGATTGTTTAAGTTGTATCAGAGGTTGATGATTGGGTTTTAGTTCTATCAGAGGTTGATTGGGTTTTAGTGATTGGTTGATGTAGATGTATTTAATGGTTGTATTGCAGTGGTGATTGATTTCAAGCTTCAATGTTACTAATGGGTCCAGTATGAAAATTTGATGAAACATGGCCTTCATATTGTAGTATTGTGTACCAAGATTATCCAGTGTGAAAATTTATGAAACGTGGTCCCTGGAGGATACTGAGGGTTGGAGCCTTCAGTGAGGAAGTTGAAGCTTCCTACCAGTAGTGGTTGGTGATTTGATCAGGGGGTTGGAGATCCCTTCCAGTAACAGTTGGAGAACAAGTGAAGGTCGTAGCCTTCTGTAGGGCGGAGCATACGTACTAGTAGATATATCATCTAGTATAAGAACTAGGGGGTTGTAGCTCCCTTCCAGAAGAAGTTGGAGAATGAGAGAAGTTTGTAGCCTTCTACAGGTGGGTGCTTACATACTGGTATGAATCTGCACCAATACAAGATTGTAAATAGATTTTCTTCTTATTAAAAGAAGATGAGATGATAGCAGCAGGTGGTTTTCACCCACATTGGGTTTCCACCTTAAATCTTGGTGTTCATGTGTGTTACTTATGTGTGATTGGTTTATTTTGTTATTACTGTACATGGTTACTATTTAATGTTTACTAAATTACTAATGCACTGATTAAAGATCAACATATGATGAATTAACTGAATCATAAGTTCACTGGATATACACTGGTTGCCTTAAGAACAATTGCGTGCACATGTGAATTCCCTTCACTGAAGTAGTGTATATAAATATGATT
Source organism: Pinus taeda (assembly GCA_000404065.3). NCBI lineage: Eukaryota > Viridiplantae > Streptophyta > Pinopsida > Pinales > Pinaceae > Pinus > Pinus taeda. Next base: position 66,124 of record APFE031314630.1, on the reverse strand, counting down.
ATGGAAATGAAAAAGTTATTGATTTATAAATACTGATTCACCCCCCCTCTCAGTATTATTTCCAACAATGGGATCCTGTGTGATTTCACCAAGAAGTCCAGGATGTTGTAAAATCATGCATATGAGGCCTAAGTGTTGGAAATGAATGAGGTGAGCTATTTTTTATTCTGGATGAGCATTTGAACCTTTTCCTTCTCCAACTTTTCCTCTTTTCTTGTCTTCTTTCCCAAATCATGTGATGCCCATTTGTATTGCATTGACCATTCATGCATGGCATCAATTGCTAATTGCACAACCTTGAGAGTTTTGACATAATATTTACACTTATGCTACAACCCATGCAAGTGGACAACTTCCTTATGCACAGTAACAAGGTCCTCATAAAGACTCAACATTGTCTCTCCTAGTGTCGATACTTCACTGAGTATCACTTCCTTTAGTTATTTGAGATAGATTTATGCGAGGGTTGCATTCTGTAACTCTGCTCAGAGTTGTTCAACCTCTTTCCTAGCATCTTGAAATTTCTTTTCCAATTGTTTGTTCTCGTCCATAAAATAGTTCATATTTAACTTTGTAGCACCTGCGAAGGAAACGTTTGTTGCGACAATGACACCTGGATTTATTCCGGTGTTTTTCATGATCAACCTTTATCTGATGAATGTAAGAGATGTGAGGTCATTCAGAAAATTTTTCTTCCTTTCTTGTACAATATTTTTCTAAATCTCGTCATAAGTTAGATTGTATGTGTCCATAACTAGACCATCATCGAGAGGAATAATTTCCTCTTCCTCACTTAGATCTTGCTTTGCTGGAGGATGGGGAGACTGAATGGTGACCTATTGTGTACTTGGCATCAGGTCAGCATCTTGGTTCTGCGTCTTTGGTTCCTCCTCCATGTATTGGATCTTGATCAACTCCTCAATCTCTTGAGTGAGCTCTTTGTCCTACATCTGCTTTCTCTCCTCCTCCAGCTACCAATTTTTCTCTTTTTCTTCAACTTGTCTTCACGTTGTTTCTTTTTCTATTAATTTTCGCATTTCCTCCTCTTCCTTCTTCTGCCTTTCTTCCTCCAATTTATTATTTTCACATTCTTCCCTTTGCTTCCATTCTACATCCTCTGTTTCATCTTCTTCTCTGTTGTTATGTCCGCTCTCATAATGATTAGATCTGCTTTGATCTTACGGCTTCGCTCTCCCCGTGGATGGTACACAACCTTCCTCCTTCCCTTCTTGCGCATTAGGTTGCGCTCTTCTACTAGTGAAACCTCTGGAGTGAATTCCTACTATAGATCAAGCTATGAAGTTCCTACAAAAATAATTGGATCATGGGACTTGGAGGCATTGTAAAATTTCTTCCATGGTTCCTCCTCTGGCCAGTGAAAGGTCCCACTTAGCCACTAGTAATGAATCCTCGCATAGTGGTACCTACAAAAATTATGGGGATTATACGAATTTAAGTCCAGAGTACCGAACGTAAAGTTTTCTATATCCTTTCCTTTGGTATTTGTGTATTTTAGATTCTTGACCTTGTACAATCTGATCTGAATAGGAAGAGAAGGACAAGGTGATTTCTTCTTCTTGTGTAATGTTATTGAAAACCCTGTGGAGAGATGATACACAAATTTTTGCATGGCTAATTTATCGGTTGCATACCTCGGTAAAAGATGTGAATACTTTTGTCCGTCGAACACCCTGAGGAAAGTGAGGTAAACCAATCTTATATTTGTGATATTACTTCCATTTCCCCATGTGACATGCAAAGTGTATCTTCCTCAAAGATCAACTTGAACAACAGAATGAGGAAGTGATCAATTATCTTCTCCATTACTCCTTTGTGGTTACACTCCAAAAGCAGTTTGCAATAAACATACACGGTAGGCTCTCGTGGTGCTCAAGTCCAATTCATTCTAAGGAATGCATTAAGTGCACATGTTACATCTAGTAGATAGGCATACATGTAAAATTTGGCTTGCTCGCCCTTGGGGGGACTAGGGGCATTAGATACATGGAGCCACAACTGTTGAGCCAACAAATTTGACTAGTTGAATTGTTTTCCTTTTCGATCACAACTTGGTTCATTAAGACTGACGACGCTTCAAGGAAGGTTTTGGTGCTCTACTAACCGTATATTTTGCAACATAAAACTATCAAGAGATGATAGGACCTCCTGAAAGATTTTGTCTTATAGGTGTTGGTGGGTGTCTAACAATTTTTTTTTTGGCTCTTTCACCCAATATTTAAGAATATCCTTGGTGCTCAAGTAGTTGATTTTCACATAGAAGTATGAATCCATGATTGATTCTAGCTTAGGAAAATAATACATGAGATGATAGTCTGCTACCATAAAAGAAGAAAGCCTCTGTCCACTGGCACTATTGAGAGTCATAGTCTTTGGATCTGTATGGGACAGTATCTAGTTGACAATGTTTGCGCATGGAAAACCCATATATCTGCATGAAATCCCATGTAACCCTGATTTATGTATATTGACATACATCTGTTGATCTTCCAGATATTCTTTGAAGGTCCTTACTGAGAAAATTTCATTCACCTTCTACCATGTGATATCTGATTCCTCTTCTATAGAAAATTGGGTGTGAGTAAACTGACACGTAAACTAACGTAATCTCAACTGCCTCCCTAGTGTTGCTCTCTATGGTATCCTTTGAAGTAGTTATCTTGGGTTCCATGATAATAATGACTGATGAAGAGAAGTGCTCAATACTTGCAATACTTGTGGGAGGAAAAAAAACTCATGGCAGACATAAATTAGCTTCAACAAATCAACTTACAAAGCAAGATAAAACAACAAGCACATGGACTGATGAGAAAAATTGCACAATTGCTGAGGTGAAAGAGGGAGACTGGCTGCTTGAACTACAGATTACATAGTCTCAACAATCAGTGGTGTAGCCCGAGGCTAGATATTTCACAGTGTGTAGTTTTTCCTGGGAATACTGAGGTGGAGATTGCACATTGCGCAGTTTCAGTGGCCAAGGGATGGGCTTGAGCCCTGGAACTGAGAAATGCATAGTTGGGTTAGCTTAGTATTGTGCATTGTGTAGTGTCAGAGGCAAAGCTAAGAGCTTGAGCCTCATACTTGCGCAATGCTCAACTAGACAAGGTGATGCATGGCCAATGGAAGGGTAGATCCGCCTGAACTAAGTGTAGGAAACTAGCATATTTGAGTGATGGTGCATGTTGATGTGAAAATATGACTAAGTATAGATAAGTCGACACAAAACAAGTGCGGAAGATCAACATGAAAAAGTAAAAACAAATATGCATGGAAAGTAGTTGCAACGACGACCACTAACGGGAAAAACCAAGAAAACTAATGCGACACTTGTAAAAGGTGAATGACAGACGAAACCAACACTTGTACAAGCTAATATACATTAAAAATCAAACAAACAGAAAAAGAATCAAGAAAAAAAAACTCAAAAAATCCAAATGACGAAAAGTGATGGAAAAGTGACAAGAGATGACAAAAGAAAAACTCACCCATAAAAGCACCGCAAACTCCACAAAAGGCTCCTTGATCTCCTCCGGAATGTTAGAGCTCCAAGATCGAATGTACAAATGAGCTATAGGGGCATCCATTATATAGATCTAGACTGATTAGGGTTTATGACATGCATGCCTAAAATCAAGGAAAAAGTGACACTTGGCGGAAAGTTCCAAAATTAGTAAGTGTTCCACCTTCGGGAAAATAATTAGTGAATCCCTATTTTCTAGGGATTATTTTTTATTTTTTACTCTTTTTTTTCTTTTTCAAGAAATTTGCATGCACACTACCAAGAAGGATTGCACAATTCCCGAGGACTAGGCAGCTTCTTGATTTAGTGCATTGCTTAGTTTCTAAGATCAAGGGATGCTTTAGACATTTTCCATCATCAAGGTTTGGATTCCATCTAGAATTGCACATTTTTCATGCTCAAGGCTAGCATGCCAAGAAGAATTATGCATTTTTTGGAGGTAAGGTTGACCTACCTTCCAATATTTCATAGTTTCTAGAGGCAAGCCCAACAATGCTGCAAGGTCATGTGAGAAGTTAGCTTGTGTTTGAAATATATCAAATCGGTATCAATACATCACAAGAAAAGAAAGAAAAGATAATTCTTTCATCATAGCATGAATACTTGACAATAGTAGAAGACAAGCTCCCGTGGACAGAAGGGAGGCTCCAAAATCAAAGCATGGGAAAAATTTTGGAGGGTGGTTATAGCAGCTACAACAGATACATAAAGCCAAGTGTGTCATCTTGAGGTGCATCAATGTTGTTTGTGAAGAAGAAGAATGACACTCTCAGGTTATGTATTGATTATAGGAAGCTTAAAAAGGTGACGATCAAGAACAAGTACCCTTTTGTCGAGGATTGATGATGTGTTGGACCAATTGAAGGGAGAAACAATGTTCTCGAAGATTGATTTGTGATCATGATACCATCAGGTATGCATTAAAGAAGAGGACATTTACAAGACTTCTTTCTGGACTAGGTATGGGCATTATGATTTTGTTTTAGTTCCTTTCGATTTGACTAATGCCCCAATTAATTTTATGTGTTCGATGAATATTGTTTTGCATCCCTATTTGGACAAGTTTTTGATTGTATTCATTGACGCTATATCAATATATTCTAAGAATGAGGAAGAGCATGCCGAACACTTAGAAGTAGTGTTGACATTGCTAAGAGAGTATCAAATGTATGGCAATATTAGTAAATGTAGTTTATTTAAAAAAAAAAGTACATTACTTGGGATATCATGTTTCCAAGGAAGGTATAGCATTGGATCCAGAAAAGACAAGAGCTATCATGGAATGGGTAGCTCCTAGGAATGTGGATGAGATTAGATCATTCATGGGGTTAGCAAGTTACTATAGGAGGATCATCAAGAAATTCTCATAGATTTCCTATCTTATTACATCATTGTAGAGGAAAGGAAATAAATTTTAATGGACATAGGAATGTGCAGTGAGTTTTGAGCAGTTGAAACATTTTCTATGAATGTTCCAATTCTATAGAGTACAAATCCAAATAAAGAGTTTGTGGCATGTACAGATGCTTGCAAAAGAGGACTTGGTGGAGTCTTGATGTAGGAGTGACATGTGATATGGTACGAATCAAGGGAATTGAATGAGCACGAGCAGAATTATGTGATGCATGATCTTGAGTTGGCAGCGATCATTCATGCATTGAAGATGTGGAGGAAATATCTTCTTGGCAATATGTTTTTGTTGATGATGATCAAAGTGGATTGAGATACTTATTTGACCAACTGAATATGAATGCCAAGAAATCTAGATGGTTGACTACAATCAATGAGTTTGACTTTGAGATTAGGTACATTAAAGGAAAATAGAACAGGGTTGCAAATGATCTTAGTAGATGAGTACAGGTAAATCACATAGCATCTATGAGCTCATATGGGAAATATTTACAAGATCGGATCTTGTGGGTAGGACAATAGGATGACATGTACCAACAAATCAAGCACATGTTACAACAACAAGGTATAGGTGAACAAGATGTGGACTATCATCTCATGGTAGATGGTTTGGTTAGATTTAGGGACATGATCAATGTGTTGGAAAATAGTGAGCTTAAGAAGATTATCTTGAAGGAATGTCGTGTTAAGCCGTATTCAAGTCACCTGGGATATCATAAGACATTGAAAGTGGTTAATAAGTTCTACCATTGACTGAATATGAAGAAAGAGGTGGTAGAGTTTCTTGCAAGATGCTTGTATTTCCAACAGGTAAAAGGAAAGTGTAAGCATCCAGGTGATTTATTACAACCGATTTTGATTCCAGAGTGGAAATGGGAGGTCATTTCCATGGCCTTCATTAAAGGTTTTCTAAGGACATCTAGACAACATGATTCTATCATGGTTGTGGTTGACAGATTGACAAAGGTAGGTCACTTCATTCCAGTGAAGTCGATGAATTCAAAAAGTGAAGTAGCATAGGTATTCATTAGAGATATAATGAGGTTTCATGGTGTTTCGAAGAAGATTCTGTCAGACATAGATGCCGAGTTCACTTCTAGATTATGGAAGGAGTTATTTGCAGGTTTGGGTACAAAATTGGCCTTCAATACAACTTATCATCCATAAACAGATGGACATATAGAGAGGGTCAAAAATATTTGGGAGGACATGTTGAGAATGTATGGTATGCATCAACAGTGAAAGTGGGAAGAATATCTTCCACTGGTGGAGTTTTTGTATAACAATGGGTATCAAGAATATTTTAAGATTAGTCTATTTGAGGCACTTTACGGGCATATTTGTAATACTCCTATAATTTGGAGTGATCTAGTGAATAAGGTATTGATTGGACCTGAAATTTTGGCAAAGATGGAATAGGAAATGCAGGTAATCAAGAATAATCTAAAGGTAACATAGGACATGCATAAGAGCTATGTAGATCAACACAAGATGTTTAAGGAGTTTCACGTTGGGGAGAAAGTGTACTTTCTCATCAATCCCAAGAAGATCTCCTTCACGATTGGATCATGTGCGAAGCTGGAACCTCAGTATTCCAGGCCTTTCAATATTCTTAAGAGGATTGGACCAGTGGCCTACCGACTTGCACTACCTTCGAACGTGAAAGTCCATGACATTTTCCTTGTGTCATTGCTTAAGAAGTATTTGAAATATGTTGATCATGTGATTGGATGGTCTATATTGTAGGTGGATCCAAAAGGAGAATTCTAGCCAGAACCTTAGTGCATTTTGCAGCGAAAGATGCTCATGCTCCAAAATCGAGCAATCGAGCAAGTTAAAGTGTAGTGGAAGAAATTGGGGCCCGATGAAGCTACATGGGAGATGGATGATCATATGCGAGCTATGTATCCTTCTTTATTTACTAGTTGAGCATATATCTTTTGGTATATATTTTGATGTTATGTTTTGCTTATGTCCATATATGTATATGCATGTAAATACCGCATCAAGTTGTGTTATAAAGCTACAATAAGCAATATGGTGTTCACGATAGTTTTCTTATGTTTTCAACAGATGGATATGATGTAAATGTTACATAGAGTTGTGTTATAAATCTCCATAGGAAACATGTGTTTGCTGGTTTACAAGTTTCATTGAACACTGAGGACGGTGTTTCCCCAAGGGAGAGGGTTCTGTAATAACCCTGGTTAAAAATCCATGTAATAAAGTTAATAAAGGAAAAAAAATAACCAAGTTCATGGGACATGTATTCCAAGATGAATGTTGGGAAAAAAACATAATGATGGGGATCACTTGTGATTACTTAATGGCTATGGAAATTGACAAAGGAAATGGTAAAGGAAAAGTGGCATTAATTGGCATTTTATTTATGAAATTATTGGAAATTAGGAGAAAAGGAAGGTGAAAGGTCACAAAATTGCATGACGAGGAAAATTGAGGGAAAATAGATAAAGATGAAGAAAATAGATGCCTCAATGATAAAAATGCTTTCGAGGACCAGTTCACAACTTTTGTCGGTTTAACCTTTTATCAGTCATATCTTGGACCTCTATTCTATTCTCTCTCATTCATACTCTTGCACACTTAGAGAAATTTTGGAGCATTGTTGGAGCATGATTGGAGTGCTATATTTTTCATTGGATTGAAGAAAGAAGGCAAAGGAAAATAAGGAAATAGTAAGGGGACAGTGGGATCAATGGTTATAGCTGGATTTCTTTGCAAGTATCGAGTTGCATGTATGATTTCCTTGCTAGTTTTGACATGCATGGCATATGCATGTGGTTGATTGGTTATGATGTGCCATTGGCATGGAGGATTTCCTGGATTGACAATGGTTTGCCTAGCATTTCCATTTCCTAGATATCCATGGTGTTGTGTTTTTCTCATTTTATTGTTTCTGATTGGTGCTCATGTTCCTTATGGTTGTGGGTTGAGTTATTAATTATTGGAGCATTTGTTGGACAAATGCTTTGGAAGCCCTGGAACAACTTAGGTTGAGTTACTAGTCCCGAAAGCCTTGGTTGGACAAATTCTCTGGAGCCCTTGGTGGGTTAAGTTACTAGTCCTGGAGCCTTGGTTAGAAAAACACTCTAGAGCCTTGCAACAACTGTGGTTTGAGTGACTAGTCCTGGAAATGGGTTGGAACAAATGATTTGGAGCCCTAGAGAACTTGGGTAGAGACTAATCTGGCGATGGTTAGTGATGTTCAACTATCAGGTGGAATCACTAGTTGAGGGTTGAGGTGGTTTGGCCTCTGGAAGCCCTACTTTGGTTGGTTTATTCCATGAGATCCCACATTCATGCTTGGAGTATGGCACATGCATGATTGGATGAAAGAGAGATTTGGTTCAGCCCAATATATGGTCAGGTGGTACGTGGAAGTCCCTGAATGCATATGTTAATACAAGATGTCTTTCTCTTGTATTTCATGAGTATTTATATTTGTTATTATGTGGCTTTGAAGGTTGTTCTATCATTGTTGTTATTTTGGTTATATGTTGGTTATAAGCATGGTTTTATGATAGACTTTAGTTGTGGCTCTCATCATGTTTTGATTGGTAAATTAATGGTTAATGGATGTATTTCATAATATATGATAATGAAACTATTGTGAGAGGGTATTAGACCTTCTTGATATTTCCCAGATAAGTATGAGACCCCTATGTTCAGATATGTAATTATGACCTATAAACTACAACTTGAGTGGGCCTAATGTTTAAGAGCATGCGTTTCCTCCTAAGAGGTTATAGGTTCAACACCATAGGGGTTAGAGTATGCATGCATTCATAGACTTAGCAGTCAAATCACTACGCGAAGGTGGGTCCCTTGTCCCATAAATAAGGGGGTATCATACAATAATTTGATGTCTGGCTTGGATGTGACCTTAAAATTGGATAAGGATAATAATATAATAATGATAATAACCATGTCTTTGACGAAACTCCTGTCACGGTTAGGCATTCTTAGGTCAATTTATTGTTCACGTTTTGCATTAATGGATTTTTTCTTGTGTCATTCATCATTATAGAAAGTTCTATCATGTTTTGGGTAGAGGATTGTTATGCTTTTGACCTGTGAGAAATTCCAGAATACCAAATATGCGAAGAAATACAACCCATAACATAGAATAAAATGAGAAAAACAACAATAATTTTATTATTCAGAGACAAAAGCAATGTTCACTTGCCTCTTCGAGGGGGCAACCTCCAGAAGAGCAAATATCGATTACAAAATAATACTTGATGATGTTTCCCTTCTAACCACGACTATTTATAGCTAAATGACCTTCAACAACCTAATGCCTAATGGTCCTTTGCATAACAAGGGTTAACCACTTTATTTATTAATTATGGCCTGTTGTAACTAATTGTGGTCCATTTCTTAAATGCGGGTCAACCACTTACAACTATAAATACGGGCTTTATTGAATCCTTAACTAACTATGACTATGACTCGACCCTATTGAGTTTATTACATAAATAAAGGGGTTAGGGTTGGACCCTAACATGCCCTCCCCCATCAAAAGCAACCTTGTCCTCAAGGCTGAAGCTGTGGAAACTGCTGAAGAATAATGGGTGGTTCCTAGGTCGCATCTTCTAGAGAGGTGTATTTCCACTTGACGAGGACTTCCTTGATTGTGCAGCCACGCAGATGTCATTCTTGAGTATCGAGGACCTATTCAGGTTGGAGCCAGAGTGAACCTTCTTCATCCAATTCAGGTAAACTGGTTTGAATTCAACAATTGTTCCCCACCACTTTCTTGAGGCATGATAGATGGAAGACTAGATGGATTTTTGAAGTTGGTGGCAAGGCCAGCTTGTAGGCTACTACTCCAATGCGCTGAAGTATTTGATAAGGTCCATAGAATTTTAAAGCTAATTTCTGGCAGCCCTTTCCTTTGAGCAATGTTTTCTTATATGGTTGCAATGGCAGGAATACCTGATCCCCTTCTTGAAATGTGTGCTCTGAACGATGTTGGTCTACCTATTGCTTCATTCCATTTTGAGCTTGATGGAGATTACCTTTAAGACGAGCTAGCATGGGTGCACGATTTTGTAGGAGTTGATCAACTGCTTGCACCTTGAGGCATCCAGGGATATAAGAAACAGATGAAGGTGGGAGTTGGCCATACACTGCTTCATTTGGAGTCATCTTGGTGGCTTCATGATAATCAGTATGATACCAACATTCAGCTAATGGTATCCACTATACCCATTGATGTTGCTTTTATGAAGTGAAGCACCTTAGGTATGTCTCCAAACATTTGTTGACTGCTTCAGTTTGACCATCAGTTTGGGGGTGATAGGAAGTAATTAGTTGGAGTTGGGTGCCTTGTAGCTTGAAAAGTTCTTTCAAAAAGTTACTGGTGAAATTCTGGTCATGATTAGACACAATGGAAGTGGGCATGCCATGCAGTTTGAAGATATGGTCCATGAAAGCTTGAGCCACCACAGTGGGGGTAAATGGCTAGGGTAGAGTGAAAAAATGAGCATATTTAGAAAGTCTGTTCACAACCACCATGATGACTGATTTGTTGCCTGCCTTTGGGAGACTAGTAATGAAATCCATAGAAACATCCATCCAGATGGAGGCAGGGATTGGCAATGGTTGTAATGTTCCTGGTAACTTGATTGTTTCTCCTTTGTGGCATTGACACACATCACATTCAGCTACAAAAGTAAGAAAGTCAACTTTAATGTCTGTCCAAAAGAAAGAATGACGAGTGTAAGCATAATTCTTCTAAAATCCTGCATGTCCTATAGTGGGAGATGAGTGCAACTCTGCCAAAATGCACATTTTGAGAGTGGATGTCGGCGATATAACTACTCAATCCTTGTATCGAAGAATTTCATCCTTCCTAGAGTAGCAAACTAGGGAATTAGGATCTTCTCTCAAATCATTAATGAGTTGGGAGAGAGAGAGGTGTGAAAACCATTCCTTGTGGGCTTCTTCAATCCAGTCCGGTATGGGAAGAGAGTTTTATAGTAGGGTGCTTTCATCCTCAAATTGGGGTGATAAAGCATCCACTACTACATGTCACGCCCTTTCTTGTAAATTATCTCATAATCATATCCCAACATTTTGACCAGCCACTTATTTTGCTGTGGCGAGGATAGATGTTGTTCCAAAAAATATTTGAGGCTTTGATGGTCTGTGTAGATTTGGAAACGTCGCCCCAATAAGTATGGTCGCCAGGTATCTACTACATGTAAGATGGCCATCATCTATTTCTCATAGGTAGATTGTCCCTAATGTTTCCCACTCATTTGTTGGCTAGTGAAAGCCAAGGGTCGACCTTCCCACATTAAGGTAGCACCAATACCAGTACCTGAAGCATCACATTCAATCACAAAAGATTTAGTGAAGTCGGGTAGTGCCAATACTGGAGTCGAACACATTTCCTGTTTGAGAGCCATAAACACCTGTTCTGCTGCATTAGTCCAGAGGAATGAATTTTTCTTTAGAAGATTAGTGAGGGGTCTAGCAATGTGACCATAATTGCGGACAAATTTGCGATAGTAGCCAAAGAGACCCAAGAATCCCTTCAAACTCTTCAAGGTTTTTGGTTGGGCCCAATCTTGCAACGCCTATGTGTTTTTGGGATCAACCCTGACACCTTCACGACCCACAATGTGTCTCAAATACTCGACTTCTTCCATCCCAAAAGAGCACTTGGACAATTTGACAAATAATTTTTGATTCTAGAGTAGTTGCAAGATCAGGTCTACATGATGAAGATGTTTTTCCTAGGTTAGGTTGTATATGAGAACGTCATCAAAGAAAACGAGGACAAATTTTCGGAGATATAGTTTCAACAGGTGATTCATGAGGCTTTGAAAAGTGGATGGGGTATTATAGAGACCAAATGGCATGACCAAGAATTCATAATGGGCTTCATGAGTTCGGAAAGCAGTCTTGGGAATGTCTACTTCTTTCATGCGTATTTGGTTATAGCCAGATTGAAGATATAGCTTAGTAAAGAATTGAGAACCATGTAGTTCATCAAGCAAATCATCAACAACCAAGATAGGGAATTTTTGTTTGACAGTGAGCTTATTGAGGGCCCAAAAGTACGGACACATGCACCATTCCCCATCTTTCCTGAGCACCATGACCACTAGTGATGAATAAGGACTCATGCTAGGACAAATAACACCAGCTTCAAGGAGTTCCTTGATGTTTTTTTCAATCTCATTCTTTTGAGCGAAATGATATCGATATGGGCGCACATTCGACGGTTGCTCCCTTGGGACCAAAGTGATGCTATGATCATGTTCCCCTCTAGAGGGTGGAAGCTCTGTAGGTTTTTTAAATACCTGCTGGTGGCAGTTTAAGACCTATTGCATCTCAGAATGAATATGAAGAGTAGTGGGTTCTATGGCCTTTATGGCATTAAACTGGGCAATAACTCCATGATGGCCCTTTTTCAACAACTTTTCCATTCAATGCGAGCTGATGATAGAAGGAGCACCTGCCTAGAGTCCACAGAGTGTATGCATGTGGTCATTCTACTTAAATCTCATATATAACTCCTGGAAATCCATTGTGATTGGGCCTAGTGTGCGAAGCCATTCAACACCTAATGTAATGTCACAACCACCCATGTTAATTACAAACATGTGGGTCTTTAGGTGGTAGTATCCCATATGAAGTTTAATATTTTCGCAGCGGCCTTCACACTTCATTGTCCCCCCATCAGCAATAAGGACTTGGAAATTAGAGACTGCCCTTAAAAAACAATGAACAACTTTGGCGACTCGTTGATAGATAAATTTATGAGTGATGCCACGATCAATCAATACTACTACAGGGCGATGTTTAGTAAAGCCTCTAATTTTGAGAGTTTGGGGCGCAAAAATGCCCACCAAAGCATGTAGTGAGATAACTGGTTCCTCTGGCATAGCTGTGAACTCATTACCCTATTGGGTTTCCTCAACTTCGTCCTTTGGTAAGGGGTGGGGCTTCCTCCCATGAGTTGTGATCATTAACATCAATTTGAAAGAATTTTGGTTCCTTGCATTTATGCCCCTAGGAGTATTTGTCATCACAGTAATAGCACAATCCTTGTTTTCTTCTTTCAACCATTTCTTCTAGGGACACCTTTTGAATCTTAAGTGTTTGGGTAGGGCCCTGAGCCTGGGTGGAGCATCCCTTGGCTATGAAATTTGGATGAGTAGACTAGGTAGCTAAAGCACATTCCACTTTGATAGCCTTTGTGCAAGCGTCTATCCATGTAGTGGGTGGTGCATCCAGACATGTGCTTGGATGGCTTCTTTGAGACCACTTATAGAACATTCCAAGTAGAATTCATCTCCTAGACCTTCTGTTCGAATGACAATGTATCAAAGGCTACAATGTAGTATTTTACTATGCCTTTCTCTCGGAGCTTAGTAAGATGACCCAAAAAATTAAATTCTCTGTCAAAGTGGTCACAAAGGGATTTTGAGAATACCTGCCAAGTTATGTTCCCAGGATAGCATTTCCAATGCCATTGCCACCATTGTCATCTCTCTTGGTCCAAGTAAAGGGATCCCACACGTAGTTTAGTTGGATCAACGCAGATATCATTAAGAATGAAATATTGTTCCATTTGTGCTACTCATACTGTCGGATTAGAGCCATCAAATTTATACATGTCCAGCTTAGGTGGTCGAGGGTGGGAATGTTGGTGATTTCCATGGAAGTGAATATGATGGCTATAATATCCTTCAAGGTGTTCATCAATACCATGTGCCTCCGGATGCCACCCCGGCGTGCTCGTATTGAATTGTGCAATGAATTCAGTAATTTTATGCATATCGTCCTGGAAAGTATCCAACTTTTTTTCAAGGCGCTCGATCTTCTCATTGGCCATGACATGAGCTCTGGTTTCTACCATACACAGATCTCGACCACTTGATGTCACTTTGAAAAAAACTGGGACACCAGAAAATTGAAGCTGACAAGTGAATGGTACCACTGCGATCAGCTCGTTGTCTTGAATGTTATGGGCTAAGTCTCTTGTAAGCATCCTGGGAATGCCTTCGAACAGATTTTTTCTCCCCGCTGATCAATACTATAGTGGCCAATTTCCAGAAAACTTGATCCCACCTAATGTCTTGCGAAAATCGAGCCTAGGCTATAGCAACCACAAGCCTTACTGCACAAATGGTCAAATCTACCTGTGAAACCCCAACAAATGAATGTGAGTTGGACTGCGAAGGCATAACCCCAACTGGTGGATCTGATTGGTGCACCGACAATAGAACCTCAACTACTAGATTGAATGGTACTGCGGTGGTAGAACCCCAACTGGTGGATCTGATTGTGGCAGCGGCGACAGAACCCCAACTGCTAGATCTGAATCATACTGCAGCGATAAAACTCGAACTGGTAGATCAGATCTTGCAATATGGGAAATCTTCAGAGAGACGAGGGAACTATGGTTACAAAGGAGTGTCAGGTGCTACAGATTGCAAAATACATAAGGGTCCAACAATAGTACTCCGCCCAATATTTTAGGGTGCTAACTAAGGAGGATCAACCGTATCCTTAGTCGTACTACTCGACTACCCTATCGTACGTGTGAGTAATATCCCTGAGTGTTATTCTTAGTGTACTATAACAGTAAGATGAGCGACGAATTATCTAAGGCGAGGTTTTAGGTGAGCCTAGGGGGCTTCCGATATACCCAGAGAGTACATGGAAGACAGTCCTTATGCGGTTTTGTCTAATGCGCTACTGCTCGAAGGGGTACCTGCAGGGTTACAAGGGAGTCCAACAAGTGTGACCACCTCTTGTATTTCCTGTGTGCATGACTCCCCAAATCTATAGGTTTATGCATTCAAAAATAGATCCTATGGTTTAAAGATGTTGAAACACGTCTCTAGCCTAAAAAAATTTCGGCCAAAAATGGAGGTACCACCGGCCCTAGAAAGTTCTTTGATACCACTTGTTATGCTCTTGACCTACGAGAAATTGTAGAATACCAAATATGCAAAAGAACAACCTAGAACACAGAATAAAATGAGAAAAACAACAAGTATTTTATTATTCAGAGATAAAAGCAATGTTCACTTGCCTCTTCGAGTGGGCAACCTCCATCAGAGCAGAGCTTGATTACAAAATAAGACTCGATGATCTTTCCCTTCTAACCACGACTATTTATAGTTAAATGACCTTCAACAACCTAATGACTAGTGGTCCTTTGCATAACAAGGGTTAACCACTATTTATTAATTATGGCCTATTGCAACTAACTGTGGTCCCTTTCTTAAATACGGCTCAACCACTTACAATTATTAATACAAGCTTTATTGACTCCTTAATGAACTATGAATATGAATCAACCCTATTGGGTTTATTACATAAATAAAGGGGTTAGGGTTGGACCCTAACAAGGTCTGGATCCTAGCCCTAAAAAAGTGGCTCAAATATCGGGGTCACATGCATAAAACTAGGTAATTTAGACTGCAGTCACAATGAGGTAGGGTTATCCATGCGAGTGGAGGCTTAAAATTGCTTACTTCTTTGTTATGCAAGTGACTTCGAGTCCATGTTAATGAAAAGGAAACTTAGCTTAGAGTTTGGGTACCTGGAGTGGTTGTTAAGTCACCCCATTGTAACTCCTCATCACATATTTACCCCAGTGGATCGATGAACTTGGGAAAGTGTGGGAGGAGGGTGTTACAAAACTATTGGTAGACCCCAATATGAAATGGAAACACACGTGGAGATAGTAGGAAAAGAATGGAGTGGTAGTATAGGTGGCGTCTATATGGTAATATATGTGGTAGTGATGTGGCACTCTATGGTCATGAAACATTGCAGGTAGATTCAACATTTTTGGTGGCCAAATGGCCCCTTTTTGAGTGACACATGGCAATTACATGGTGGTGATGTGGCATGACATGTGGAGGGAAAATGTGGAAAACGATGTAGTAGCATTGGGATTCACTCCAAGAAGCTATTTTGTAAAGCTTCACATTGTTAAAATATTTTAGCATTTTCTCATATTTTTGGAGTTTGGAGGCAAAAGGTCATTCGGGCATCTAGTGGTCCTAGGAAACCAAGAAAGGCTCACCAATCATAAACAACTAAACAAAAAGGAAAAATAACACTACTTTCTTGGCAACATCCAAAACTCAAAAAGAAGGAAACAAAAAAAAACTAGTAAAGATGGAAACATCTCTATAGTTGTTTTATCTAATAATGTAATTGATTTTTATCTCATATATTTTGTAATTAAAAATGCATAACGAGTATGTTTGCATTGTTTCTAAAATTCTCATCTCTCCCTCATAATAAGATGATGGTATTTTTTTCTATAACATATGTGTTATTCTCTCCTTTTCTAAATCCTTTTAGATCTGCATGTAAATCAATTGGTATCAGAGCATAAGATCTTGGAAACCATCCACTTGTTCAAAGTTTTTTTTTTTTTGGATTTGTGGCTTAACAATTCAACACCCTTCTTAGTGCACTCTCCTTTCTTCAGATTCCCATCACAGATTGTCGCCTGAGGTCATACCTTTCAATTCCTTTAATGGATGAAAATCATGCCACCCCGTCGAGAACCCTCAACCGAGGACTCACCAGTCCATGATTTATCAATGGCTATTCAAGAGATAATTACGCTGCAACAATAGAGACACCCTCTTGGACATATGCGGTTAGATACATGCTTTCAGTTACCCTAATTTTCGGGACAAATGAATGGAGATGACGTCGATTCTTGGCTCCACAATATCTCTACCTATTTCAAAACATGTCCCATGATAGAAGAGGACATGAAGCTTCAAATCACAAGTCTACAGTTGGAGGGCCTAGCGCAAACATGGTGGGATACTCAAATAAAGAATATATCCTTGGTTGATGAGCTCGAAGACCAAGCTGAGACTAGATCCACACATATCACATATTGGGATGACTTCTGCCAAGCCTTAAGAGCACGTTTTTACCCCTCGGTATATCTTCAGAATCTCCTTGCCAAATGGTTGCAACTCCGACAACTATCGAATCAATCAGTGTAAGCATACATTGATGTCTTCCACAAATTGCACGTTCAACTCCATATCTCTAATCCAGAAGAGGTATTAATTATTAAATTTAATTCTGGTCTACTAATCTTTTTTCGTCGAGAAGTTGAGTTGTTTGATGGTACTTCCTTGGACAAGGCCTTTATTCAGGCCTTGGTTGTAGAATTTAAAGTGGCTCCTCAAACCCAATCTCCTCAAACCAAAAATGGTCCATCTCTTGCTAGTCCATCTAATGTGGCCCCTGACTCATCCCACTGCTGTAGATTTCATAATACCAACTCACATGCTTCGCCAGACTTTCGTGTACTTCAAAATATGCACCCCAACAAGACTCTTTTTACAGAGGTAGAGCAACCAAATTCTTTTGCCTCACTTGTAGTTGTTTCTCTTGAAAATCCTATTGAAGTAGACCCCTCTCTCATCCTCATGACTACTAATGAAGTTGGAACCTCTATTGCACCTCTATTTACCCATAATTGTCAAATAAAACATGAGTTGGTGACTCTTATCCTCGACAATGGGAGTCAAAAGAATCTTGTGGCACAAGACTTGGTTCACCGCCTTAGCCTTCTGACCACTCCACACCTCAACCCATATCATCTAGGTTAGGTTCAAAAGGAAGTCCCTTGTCTTACTGTCTCCCAACGTTGTGTCATCACCTTTTCTATTGGTCCTTTTCAAGATACTGTGCTATGTGATGTTTCTCCTCTCGATTGTGCTGATTTACTACTAGGCATTCCATACCAACAAACTCAAGATGTTGTTTATCATGCTAAAGATCACAAATACCACTTGTAACAGGAGGGCCGCACCTATGTGCTCACATCCTCGACCCTCACATCAATCCAACCTCTTACTGGCAAAGCTTCCATTAATAAAGTTACTATAAACTAATATATTCCTTTGTGTTTGGTTCGCTCTGTCAAGCCAAAAAACAACACCAACTCAATACCCCCTGTCATGGCTCCACTACAGCTAGAATTTGCAAATATATTCACCAAAACCATAGTGTTGCATCCCCAATGATCTATTGAACACCAAATCAATCTTATTCAAAGTGCTTCCTTATCCACTGCCCCATCCTTTTGCCTTGTTGGAAAAGCAACTATTGGACATGATTCATCAAAGAAACATGTTGTTGTCAAAGGTCAGCCTAGACACAAAAATATGTAGGTTGTAAAGAGATATGAAACATCCAATGGTCGTAATAATGGGTTTTAACGAAAGTCATATATGGTAGCAATGGATGAAATCTCAAGTTCAAATTCTAGTCACAAGAGTGCCACACAAGTTAGGGCAAAGCCATTGTTAAAAACTTTTGGGCAGAGTGTGGATATTGTATTCAACAATAGGAAAACAACTGAAGAATGGAAGTCAATGAAGGGACCTGTTCTCAAAAATTTGAAGGGCCCTGTTGTTGAATATTCCATGTTAAATAAGCAACCTTTTGCTTGTTCTCAAATTCATGCTACTTTCTATGCAAGAATAATCTCAACAGCTCACAACTCACCGCTTCTGATGGGAAATCATGCAATGAGTTCTATTGTTTCACATGGGAAACTCTCACTGAGAAGAATGGCACCGATTAGGGGTGCCAATGTGGCTCCTGACTTATCATATCTTGTTGGTCGGAATAGACACACACCAATGCATACCCAATGGTTGACAATAGAATCATTGAAGCACAATTTTCCTCCTTTGGTGGAGGAAGTCGGGACACTTCCCACTCTAAATAGGGAGGAATTGGGAAACCAAGAAAGGATCACCAATTAGAAACATCTAGACAACAAGGAAAAAACACACTACTTTCTTGGAAACATCTAAAACTCAGAAAGAAGGAAACATAAAAAAACTAGTAAAGATGGAAACATCTCTATAGTTGTTTTATCTAATAATGTAATCAATTTTTATCTCATATATTTTGTAATTAAAAATGCATAAGGAGAATGTTTGCATTGTTTATAAAATGCTTATCTCTCCCTCATAATAAGATGATGGTATCAGTTTCCAGAACATTTGTGTTATTCTCTCCTTTTCTAAATCTTTTTAGATCTGCATGTAGATCAAGTCAAAAGGTGCACCTAATATGTGCCATTAACAACTAGACCAAATATGGATTTGATTAATTCTGAAATACCTACTCTAGGATTTGATGGGTCATGTTTTGATGAGACAATGGGTATTTGACCATCTTTCCATTCAGGGGTGCAAGCAAAAAGCACCTTAAGATCAAACCTAGATACATATTGAGTAGATACACAAATTAGCATAAATTTTGAAGTAGAGGCCCCACATCAACTCCAAGGTCTTATCCAGGCTAGGATACATCAAGTGGTGAAGTTTTGTTGTGAAGGGAAGTGGGGACCTAATACTAGATCCCTAGATTCATTTAGATGCGAGGTCTAAAAGTGTTATTCAGATATTCGACCATTTAGTGGTGCGGTCTAGTGTGAAGGGGAGTGAGCACCAGATGCTAGATCCTCAAATACCTGAATATGCTTAAGATTGTGGTTCCAACCGTACGATACAAAGGTTTGAGTTGTTGACGGCCCCAAGTTAATTGTTATTAAAAGAAAATCTAACATTTGGGTATTCTTCGTATTGAAAATTAATCACACCTACAAATGCTGAGATACTAGATACATTATTGAAAATTCATTTTAAGGTCTCGGTTCTAGTCACAGGCCAAATGATTTGATAATATTAGGGCTTGGATGCTAAGAGCTAAAAATTTGAGGTTTGACGCACAAGAAATAAACGAAGTTTGAAATGGGGCCAAATTTTGAGGTCAGTGGGTATAAAATAGATATCAAATGATGTGAATTTGGATCATCTCATGTTCTCACGAGTGTGAAGGTGAAAAGAGTATGGTAGAGAAGAAGTATTATGGAAGTTTGTGACAGGGAGTGAAGCTATAGAAAATTTTCATAAGTTGAGTTCCAGTTTGGCATAAAAAAGAGAGAGTGTGTGCACGAGTACTTAACAAAGATTGAAACTAGTAAATGTTAGAAATATAAAGCATATATGAGATAGATTATCCATATGTGAGTTGAGCAGAGGATGAACATACAGATTGGATGAGATTTGAAGCTGATGTGTGCAGGAAAATTGTTGGTTTGGAGTTTTGAAGATTTAATTGTTGAAAAATACTTGCATCCATGTGCATAATTATAAGGTAGTTGTTGTGCTTTGAAGTCAATCCATTTGAATAAGAGAATCAAAGAAATTAGGTGCTTGTATATCAAGGGATTGGAGTCTCCTTCAGGTTGGTGCCTGTAAAGATTAGGGGGGTTAGTGCCTCTAACATTGTGCTTTCAAACAAGTGGGAGTTGATTTTTCAAGGAAGGGGGTGCTTGCAAAGAAAAGGGGGTTGGATCGTCCTGCAAGTTGGTGCGTATAATATTTAGTGTAAACTAAAGTTGGTTCTTGCATTTACATTAAAATTAAAAGAACATTTGTATTTTTCTCTTGTATGGGTTTCCACATAAACATCTAGTGTCCAATTATTTATGTGATTGATGCATTATTATATTATTGAATGTGTTTGACTATCTAAATAGTTGTTAAAATTTATAACTTTGATTCACCCCCCTCTTGGTACTATTTCAGTTTCCAACAATCAGTATCAGAGTACATTCTTTTGACAATAGTCTAACAAATAGAAGGTAGATCTAATCTGAAATATGGCCAACCAAGATGTTAGTATTACTAACAAATCTCCTCTTTACAATGGAAAAAACTATAACTTATAGAAAATGAGAATTAGGACTTACCTAATGTCCCTTGGTGAGGATATTTAGGATGTAGTGTTGAATGGTTATGAAAATCGATATGTATTGGTTGACAAACATGACAAGCTCAATTTTTGTTATAATGCTAAAGCAATGAATGAAATCCTAAGTGGAATGTCTGAATTTGAATTTGTTAGAGTTATACATTGCACGACAAATAAAGAGTTGCAGGACAAGTTGAAGAACGTGTGTGAAGGTGGTAGTAAGGTAAAGAAAGCTAATCTCTATAGTGAAATTTGAACCATTAAAGATGAATGAGGCTAAGGATATAACAAAAATTTTCCTTCATGTGGATGAAATAGTGAACACCACGAGAGGTATTAATGAAACTCTAAATGATTCCAAAGTAGTTCAAAAAGTGTTGAGATATCTTCCTTCCAGATCTTTTGCCAAAGTATCAGCTATTGAGGAGATGCAAGATCTCAACATATTAACGATGGATCAACTACATGGAACATTAACTGCCTATGAAATGATAATATGAAAGGTATATATACATCAAATGAAGCAACCTTTAAAGAAGATAATAAGACTAAATATGGTCAAGAATGTTCAAGCTATGGACTAGATGAAGAATAAACCAAGTTTGTCAGAAGTCTAATGAAATTATCTGGAAAATTCAAAGGTAACTTGACTAAAATGCTTTAACTATGGAAAAGTTGGTCATTATGCCTCTATATGTCCGTACAAAAAGAAATATAATGAACATGAGAACAAGGAAAATAATAAGTGTAGGAGAGTCAAGAAGGAGAAGAGATTCAAGAAGAATATCTTTTACACTTAAGAGGACAACAACTCTTTAGAGGATGATGACAAACAACCTTCTGATGAAGAAGGGATCAATGACGTCATGTTGATGAATATAGAAGCCCAAGTTGAAGCCCATGTTGATGAAAAAGTTGACTATAGAGTGATTCTATATTATATACAAGTAATTAGAAGACTCTTGGCCTTGAATAAACTGTTTGGCCCTCTCTTCCTTATAGCCATTCTTGAACTCTATGCCTCTCTACTTCTCTTGAATCCTTTTTATGCATTGGCCCCATTTTTCATGAAATTGATTACATAATTATGCAAATGGGATTCTAAACTAATTTGGGTTTAGATCTACAATTTTATCACCTAAACTAAATCCTTTAGATCGACACTTCTCTCAAGAAATGTAACTAATCCCCAATTATCTCTAACTCTCTTAATATTCCCGAGACTTCTCCCAAATAATAGATCTAATTAAAATTGTATTTCTAAGTACATATTTTTCTAGAACTCTCTAAAACATAGGAAATAAAATAATTAAATAATTACATTCAATTAGGGAACCAACTCCCTTGATAAATGAAAACCCCTAGGTCTAGTTAAAATACATTTTGACTTGGAAGTGGAATGCTCTTGCATTAGATTCCCAAGGTGAAAAATAATCATGTATCTTGACCATGTGTTGATGAAGTAAATCTTCCTAGATCCCAAACTTTGTTTTGCAATTGATTTTTTTGTTTACTATGTTTTTTCTCCACTGTTGTCTTCTCCATTCCTCCAAGTTTCCATACTTTGTATTGTAGTTCTCCTCCTTTGATGTTGGTGTAGTCTCGCTAAAAAATATTCAATATGTTATCCTTTGTCCCCTTCTTCCCTAAACACCTCTTCTGTTCGGGCCTCTTCAACATCAACTTCCTCATTTCCTCTATTTCAAGATCCAGCCAATTCTCTAGTTGGCACAAATCACTATTTATTTTTTGGAATTTATTGTTGCCCTCCACTAATACATCAAGATGTCAATTACTTGGATCTACTTTAATCATCTCCTACATTATCTACTGAAACCTATCATCATTTTTGTTCAATCGTTGTTTCAAATATTCCACAGAACAGTTGTCCTCATCCTCATTTGGACTACTACAATCAATTGTATTTGGATTGTCCGATAAGTCTTCTAAATTTTTTTAATTTTGTTGTAATGTTTTCCATGTTCACCTCTTTGTCACTTTGCATGTCCTCCTCCAAAGTTTCTTGTACTTCATTTCTTGAATTATTTTCAAGCAAGCTCACTATATCCTACATATCTTCATTAGCTACAGATACAAACCAATTGTTAGTTTTTAAAATATGAGACCCTGAAGTATCTTTTGTTGCTTTCAACATCCTTCCTTCATGCAACATTGAAATCCTCAAGCAATTCAACAAACATTCTTCTTCCACAACAACATCTTCCTTCTCAAAGTCATTAGTGTTTACATATGTGCTTTTTAATCTCTGGTTGTTCATCTATAATTTGACTATGATAATTTTCCCAAGACAATTTTGTCTACTTTCCAACTTGTTCAACAATACCCAGTGATTGTTCTTATTATATGCATAGAACAAAATCAATTTTCCACCCGTCATATGCAATAACCCATCAATTCTAACACCAATGGTTAAGATTAAAATCAATATGGCCTTTATCTTCTATCAACATTTCAACCATCACCTACTGACTGTCCAAACATTTTGTGAGATTTTCAAAAGGCCTCATCTCAACATCTCCATAATTTTCATCATATCCTAGGATTGATCCCTTTTCTGGTGCACAAATGCACTCTATGTCTTCTTCAAATTCAAATTCTTTGAGCATCCTCAACCATTTTCTGATCAGATGCCCCTTCTCTCTCTCTCTCTCTCTCTCTCTCTCTCTTGACAATTTTACCCACACTCACTGTGGAAATGTCGGCAATTTTACCCACACTCACTGTGGAAATGTCTGCAACAACTTCTACCCAAATTATATGTGTTGGAAGTTGTCCACTTTCTCATGGTTCTATGCAGTAGAATATCTTCTCCTTCCTCTAGAGAAAACCTGCTCTTCAACTTCAAAAGTTGTTAGGCTACTACAATTTCACCTGCTCACTTTCTCTTTAGAGAACTTCTATTGTCCTCTCTCTTTCTTCAACAATCCATCTTGCTACTGGTTTTTGTCACAATCCTCTTCACTTCTGAGTGTGTGTTTTCTTTCTTTCCTCTTTCATAACATTTCTTGATGTCTAATTGGTCTCAAGTTCTTTCTTTTAATGTCTACTTCAACCTACAACACAACACCTTATGGCTAGTGTCAATAAAACATCAATACCTATCAAGACCTTTCCCCAAGATCTTGTCCTATTAACAATTTTGTATACCTTTCCTCTGTCTTTAGCATGCAATATATTTTTCAACTAAGGATACTTCATCCTTTTCTGCAAACTCTATTGTAATTTAGTCAAACAAACATCTTCAATCAAATTATTTTGCATCTTCAATCATCTAAAACAAACAATACCCAAATTTGTTTCTCTGTTTCTCTAGAAGTTTCAGTTTCAAACTTGTTCCACTGTTTCGGTCTTCTACTAGTAGTGTTTTTTTGTTGTAATCTTATGTGATCACAATCTCTAGTGTTTTCATAAATCTTCCAAGCTTCTCCCTTTGATAAAAAATCTTTAGTATTTAAAATAGCAAAACAAATCAAAATTACCTCTGTTGTAGCTTGGATCCTTCTTCTCATCCACTCTTATTCTAGGTTCAAAGTTTGAATGATCTAATACTATTTTAATACAAACCTAAATTAGACCCACTACCCACAGTCCCAATCCTATCTAAAAGGTGCTTCCTTCAACCCTGTATTGTTGCATACAACTTTCTTTCATCCATGCTCGCAAAACTTGGCTCCTTTTACTTTGATCCATTTCTAGATCCTTTCCCCCACCATTGAATCATGACTTGTGCCCTCGCTTATAACCAGGTGCTTAAAAATCCCAAACCTTTCATATCCCATAACTTTTTTTAAAATGGCATTTGTTCAATATTCTGAGCTATAGCCTTCTAGGTATGGCCTACTCTTTTTTTCCTCTCATTGTTAATAACTCTTCATCATCGCTCGTGCTCCTTTTAAAAAAACCTTCAGTCTTCTTTTTATAATCCTAAACAGGTCCCACACTGCCACGTGAGCTCTCTTCTTAAATTCCCACTTGATAGTGGTCAACTCTTTCTTTAATAAAATTAATTATAAGTCTTGAGATGTCAAGCTTTCGGGTTTCTGGGCTTTCCGCTAATTGTTGTTACAATCCTCCGTCAACCATCAAACCCTTGGTCCCCAAAATTTTTTAAAAGAAACAATTTGAAAACCTTATGGGATTCCAACCTTTCAACTTGATGTTGTTAATTAACAGAATATGTCTCCTGGCACTGTCAAATGATAGATCCCGTCACTTGCTAAATACAGTAAGTCTTAAAGCCCTTTGGACCGACATTGTTAGTCAACAATTACATGTGCAAGAGTTGTTAACTAATGGTTTCTCATCTATTCAAAAATGCCCAAGTATTTTGCTTTAAGGTGCTTTGGCTCCTCCATTGTGATTTTGGTCTATTACTTTTGGATCATATATGATTATGGTTAACTTGTGATCATTGATCACATAGTTAATCAATGGTTGAAAATCTCACTCGTTCAATTATGAGAAGAGTTATTGCTTCAACTATAACGTGTCCTTCGACCCTCAATAAAATATCCACACTTCCATTGCTCTACTTTGATCCTTCAAACAATATATATAAATATAGAGATCCCTTCTAAGCTTCAATCGCACTTGCAACATTAACAATTGTACACACACACATATACTAGGCTAGCCCCAAAGGTTAGCTCAACCGATAGAATCCCTATCGTTAAAGTACCTCGTTGATCGATAGGTCACAAGGTCAATTCTCCTCGATGCCCTTGGGGTTAGGCTCAACTAGTAGGCCACGGGGATTGATCCACTTCGGGGTTGATCAACTTAGTTCTTTCCTATGGGAAAAAAATATACTAGGCTTGTAAATAATAAGAAAACACTCATCCAACAATAAACAAAGACTCACACTCGATATAGAGTGATTATGTATTATATACAAGTAATTAAAAGACCCTCAACCTGAAATACATTTTTTGGCCCTCTTGGACTTATAGCTACTCTCGGTCCCTATGCTTCTCTACTCCTCTCAAATCCTTTCTATGCATTAGCCCCTATTTCCATGAAACTAATTACATAACTATAAAAATGGGATTCTGAACTAATGCAAGTTTAAATCCATTATTGTCTCACCTAAACTAGATCTTTTAGTTCCACACTTATCTCAAGAGATCTAAATAACCCCCAAATCT
Source organism: Pinus taeda (assembly GCA_000404065.3). Lineage (NCBI taxonomy): Eukaryota > Viridiplantae > Streptophyta > Pinopsida > Pinales > Pinaceae > Pinus > Pinus taeda. The sequence continues at coordinate 40,198 of APFE031314630.1, read as the reverse complement.
CTCTAGTTCTCTCAATATTCTCGAGACTTCTCCCAAAGAATAGATCTAATTATATTGTATTTGTAAATACATATTGTTTATATAAATTTCTAAAACATAGGAAATACGATAATTAAATAATTACATTCAATTAGGGAACCAACTCCCTTGGTAAATGAAAACTCCTAGGTCTAGTCAAAATACATTTTGACTTGGAAGTGGAATGCTCCTACATCAATTAATCTTTGTTTATTTGGAAAGTAGAGTTGTAGGAAGAAAATAAGATTTAAGGCACTCTCTTAAAACAATTGAAAGAGAAGAACTAGGAACCTGAAAAACTAGAGGAAAATATAGGCTCCCTTACAAAGGAATGAGAGAAAACCAACGTTTAACTAAACTAGAACTTAAAGTGTATTAAAGGATCTGAAAAATAGATGAAATTTCTAGTATTCAGAGATATCCTCTCATCAATATCGGTTTGGGTTATGAAGGAGAGATAAGCACCAAGAAACTTGAAGAAAAAGAATCAATCAACTTCCTTAAAACACTCAAAGGAAAAAATAGCAATGAAATCCAAGGAAATGATATCAATCAACAACAACAATAAAAAAAGTAAATAATAACAAGGTAATTGAGGACAATGATGGTCAATTTCAGCAACCAAAAAGAGAAGAAAATGACAACAAGGCAATAAGATAAATTAATAAAACTCAGTTGCAACAAAGATAATAAAATGATAGCAAGGAAATAAGAAACATTAATAAAACTCAACAACAACAAAGGATGAAAAATGAAAACAATCGAACAACCAAAAAGATCAAGTAAGAAATTAGCAGAAGTCGTATCCCCCTCACAGAGAAATCCATTAAGAAAACAAAAGAACATATCCTCAAAGGAAACTTGATCCCAGGTACCAAAATATCTTCTATGGTTATTGTTATTCATGTACAAATTTTTGCTATAAGGTTGCTAATTGTAGGGCTTATATTAGAAAAAATTAGGTCAGAAACAAAAGAAATGAATATTTATAGTCAATAAGAAACAAACATAGTAGATTTGTAAATCCACAAGGGAAATATCTAGGAACAACAATCCTTTTACTACTCTATTTGATAATATTGAATGCTATAACTATCATAACTATGGACATGTTGTCGTTGCTGCAACACCCTCCAAAATTTTGGCCCACACCAAATTTCAGAGCCTACTTTGGTGTTGTATATTGTTGTCACAAACATTGAAATCCATTCCATGTGTTTCTATAAGTGTTTTGGTCCCTTTTGTCAGAAAAACAAAATGTCATATTTTCACATGTTAAGTGTCACACGATGTATATAAGATTTGCTTAGTGGTTTTAAAAGGGTTATCTTTCTCAAAATGAGTTGATCTTACCATGTAAACATTTGTCACACTCATTCCCAAAGTTTTAAGCACTGTCACACAAGTGTCATCATGATCGTCAAAAAGTGTATCTTTAGTGTCACATTTGTCATAGGTCGTCGGAAAGTTGTCACACTGAAGGAAATATGTTTTTCATGTGCCCCAGATGATCTATGTTGTTGTGTCATCAAGTTTTCTAAGTGTGTGATCACAATTGAGTCTCATCACTGTTCACATTAGCTTCATCGATCCCACACTTAGTTAAATTACGAAAAACTTTCTGACCAAGAAAATTAGCCTCATACGGCCCTCTTGAACTGCGCATTGCACAGTTTTAGCCTTCAAGCAGCAATCTCGCCTCTTGACATTATGCAATGTACAATTCCTACCTCCCAGGACTATACACTGCATAGTTTAAGTGCTTAAACCCAAACCTTGGCCTCCAAAATTGTGTAATTCAAGCCCAACTGCGCATTGCGTAGTCTCTCAGCTCAAGCCCAATTCTTGAAATCATGAAATATGAAATTACATAATAACTAGGTTTGCTTTTCCTTCCAGAACTGCACGGTTGCCTAAATTAGTGCTCAACCCTTCAACCCGAATCACTGAGCTCCCAAACTGTGTAAATTTCTTCCTTAGGCCAACATGAAGTACACATTTTGTAGTCTCAAGGCTCAAGCTTCACCCTTGACTGCCTGAGCTATTCAATTGCGGAGTCATTGAGCCTCTCCCTAAGCCTGCAACCCAGTTCCAGCTCAGTTAGTGGATCAACATGAAACGTCTTAGACTAGGTGTTTATCAAATTGATGTCGTCTTTTCATGAGTGAATTACATATGTAGGTACTCTATCAGGCCAAGTAAGGATGATGAAGAAGGATATGGAAATGGGAAACATGCGGAAAGACATATTTGTAGATGGTTATGCAAGCTGATTAATCATGAAAAATCAAAGGGATACTAGTTTTCAACCGTAGCTCAAGACCTAATATCACTAAAGACTCCTTACCTCTAAGTCATATGGAGGTGGATAGAAGAGCATTCCCAAGAAGATACATAACAAGGAGCATCAAGAATGGCTTGACATTTACATGTCAGTAGTGTCATTTCATGGCATGTGATGAGTTGTCATATGCCACATCATTATTGTGGATTATGTAATTTCATATTCAAAAATGTATTGTGAAGTGGAAGTCAAAAAGACATGTACAAAACATGAAAACTCATGTAAAGTTGAAAAGTCATAGGAACTCAAACACTCATGAGGGTATTCAAAGATTCATAAGGGAGGTGAAACATCACCCCTTTCGTTATATATACACCCTCATTGTATGAGAAAATGAATTTTCACCTTGGCTTCTCCCATATGGCATAAAAGAGACAAAGTTAGTTCTCATGGGGAGTAAGTTGTGGCTCCAATGCTCCATTATTGGAGCTAGTGATGCTCGTTGTATTCATGTATCTTGGGACTTTTACTTAATACTTGAAGCTTGATGGCCGACACATTTTCATGCATGGATTGTGAATATTTTTAAGATTGCTTTGTGAATATTTATGATTCATGTTTGATTTCACTAGTACTAAATTATTTGAACTACTTGGGTATTTTAGTGCTTATCTAATTGAAAATGTGTTGTAATGGTTGTAACAATTATCGCATCTATGTGGACTATTCTACTTGATGTTAGGTGGTTACCTTTTTTCTTGTCTGCGCATCTACTAGGGTGGTACTATTACCTCTCTCTTAGAGGCTCACCTTTCCTCCCTTCACAGTGGGAGAACATGGATACACTTGCAACTAAACATTCACTAGGCACACTTACTTTCTTTTTGCAAAGGAACATATACACTTCTCACTCTTGACGAGAGTTAAAGCCAAGGAAAATCTATAAGAAAATATGGCAACCAAGCTGATACTCGGGATGGGGCTCCTATTCCAAATGGTGTGAAGTCTAATTGGTACTTCACATTGGGGAGACCCTCTTTGTTGATAGATTCCCAGCACCATCAACAAATTAAGTGTTGTCGTTGTTACAACCCCCTCCAAAAATTTTCCCTACACTAAATTTTGGAGCCTACTTTCATCTTGTATATTGTCGTCGCAAACATTGAAATCCATTCCATGTGTTCTATCTAAGTGTTTTGGTCCCTTTTGTGAGAAAAGAAAAATGTTGTATTTTCACCAGTTAAGTGTCGCATGATGTATATAAGCTTGTTTTTGTGGTTTCAAGGGGTTATCTTTGTGAAAATGAGTTGATCTTACCATGTGAATATTTGTCGCACTCATTCCCAATGTTTTAAGCACTGTCACACAAGTGTCGACATGGTCATCGCAAAGTGTATCTTTATGGTCTCACTTGTCATAGGTCATCACAAAGTTTTTGCACTGAGGTAAGTATGTTGTTCATGTGTCCTGGATGATATATGTTGTTGTGTCATCAAGTGTTCTAAGTGTGCAATCACAGTGGAGTCTCATCACTATTCACATAAACTTCATCGATCCCACACTTAGTCAAATACTAAAAAACTTTCCGACCAAGTAAATTAGCCTTATCCGACCCTCCTAAACTGCACATTGCATAGTTCAAACCGTAAATATGCAACCCTTCCTCTTGACACTGTGTAATGTGCAGTTCTTGCCTCCCAGGACTACGCATTGCACAATTTCAGTTCTCAAGCTCGGACCTTGGCCTCTAAAATTACGCAATTCAACCCTCCAACCTAGCCCCAACTGCGCATTACGTAGTCTTTAAGATCAACCCCAGCCCTTGATCTCATGAAATGCACAATTACAAAATCATCGGGTCTGCTCTACCTTCCATAAATGCAAATTTTCCTGAATCAGTGCTCAACCCTTTATCCTAGCTCACTGAACTCCCAAACTACGCAATTTTCTTCCTCAATCCATCCTAAACTACACATTGCATAGTCTCAAGGCTAAAGCTTCACCCCTAACTGCCTGAGCTACGTAATTGTGCAATCACTGAGCCTCTCCCTTATCCTTCGACCCATTTCCGGCTCAGTCAGTGGATCAACATGCAACATCCTAGACTAGGGGTTTATCAAACTGATGTCGTCTTGTCATGAGTGAATTGCAGATGCAGGTAATCTATCATTCCAAGATAGGATGATTAAGAAGGAGATGGAAAAGGGAAACATGTTGAAAGATATCTTTGTAGCTAATTACACAAGTTGTGTTGGGTGTGGAGCCTGATTATCTTCTATATTGAAAGGTATCACTGCATTGGACCCCAGTTCGTTGCCCATAAAATATTCACTGTAGGGGGGTCCCCAGGGGGGGGGGGGGGGGGGGGGGGGGGCGCTGCGACCTTTGGGAGCCCCCCCTTGGTGGGGGGATCAGGGGCATCACCCCCGAATCTAAAAATAGATATAAAATTGCCTTGTAAAATGTTGTAATTTCGTAGTCAATCTGGGCTGTTCATTAGGCGAAGATCTGACAATAGAAGTTATGTTTAATTTAGGGTTTTTTTCCCTAGAAGGAAACCTCTCACTATATATGAGGGAATTGTATTGCATCTATGTATATCTATATTCTGAGTGAGGAAGAGAGAGGAGATTGAGAGCAAAGAGGGAATTACAGCGGATCTGCTATAGGTTGTATCTCTTCAGTTTGCTGGATAATATAAAAGGAAGGACTGGTTGTTTCTTCGTGGATGTATCCAAAACTAGGTGAACCACGTATATCTTTGTCTCTCTTGTTTTATGTGTTTTCTGTGTTTATATTTCTGCAATATTATATGTGTTCCATTTCTTTGTAAAATATAATTTTCTAACAGGCTGATCAATTAAGAGAAAGTAAAGGGACACCAGTTTAAGACTGTAGCTCAAGACCTGATATCTCTGAATACTCCTTACCTCTAAGCCATATGGAGGTGGATAGAATAGAATTCCAAAGAAGATACATAACAAGGACTAGCAAGAATGGCTTGACATTTCCATGTCATCAAGAAATCCATGTCAGTAGTGTCATGTCATGAGTCATCATATACCACATCATTATTGTGGATTATGTAATTTACTATTCAAAAATGTATTGTAAAGTGGAAGTCCAAAGGACATGTACAATACATGAAAGGTCATGTAAAGTTGAAAATTCATAGGAAGCCAAATAGTCATGAGGGTAGTCAAAGAGTCACAAGGGAGGTGAAACATCACCCCATTGGTTATATACACACCCTTATTGTATGAGCAAAGGACTTTTGACCTTGGCTTCTCCCATAACGCATCACAAAGAAAAGGTTAGTACTTGTGGGGAGCAAGTCATGGCTCCAATGCTCCATTATTGGATCTAGTGATGCTCGTTGTATTCATGTATCTTGGGAATTTTACTTAATACTTGAAGCGTGAAGGCTAGCATGTTTTCATGCATGGATTGTGAATATTTGTAAGACTGTTTTGTGAATATTTATGATTCATGTTTGCTTTCACTTGTACTAAAGTAGTTGAAATATTTCAGTTATTTTAGTGCTTATCTAATCGAAGATGTTTTGTAATGGTTGTAATAATCTTCGCATCTATGTGGAATAGTCTACTCGATGTTAGGCGATTAAATTTTTTCTTGTGTGTGCCTCTACTAGGGTGGTACTATTACCTCTCTCTTAGAGGCTCACCTTCTCTCCCTCCGCATTAGGAGAACCTGGATACACCTACAACCAAACATTCACTAAGAACACTTGATTTTCAAAAAGGCACATATACACTTCTCTCTCTTCCTGACAATTAAAGCCAAGGCAAATCTATAAGAAAATATGGCAACTGGGTCAGTACTCTGGATGGGGCTCCTATTCCAAATAGTGTGAGGTCTAATTGGGACTTCACATCAGGGCGACCCCCTTGGTTGATGGATTTCCAACATCATCAACAAATGGCACTAGAAGGAGGGACATATAACAAGTTGTGCCCATTGAGTCTGTTTTGAACCTCTTATCTGAAATGGCTCATCCTCATATCATACTCCTAGGGTGTTTTTAGAACCTGTCCCCTGGTAAAATTTCAATACTTGATGAGCCTCTTTATCACTTGTCCCAATTGAATTTTGATGGTGAGGATTGAACATCCATAACCAAGCACATTTCCATTTTTCTTAAATTTTGTGAATATTACGAAATCGATGATAAAGATTTTTCTTTGTGTCTTTCTTCCTCACCCTTGAAGTTCATGTTAATTGATAGTGTCATACCTTACCATCTTCTTCCATCCATTCTTTTCATCATTTCCTCCTGGATCTTTATCAAGCCTTCAATATGTATGATTATCGAGATGTTAAAATAATTAATCATTTAAGAATGAAGCCTAATGAATTGGTTAAGGATTTCTTTGAATGATTCCTTCACCTTTGTTGTGAATTTCCCGAAGAAGATATATATTAGGATTTCTTGAAACAAAAGTTTCAGCCTTTGGTTCATATCTCTTTGCACGATGAACCTGGACCCCCTGATGTTTCTACTCTTGTAAATCATGAGACACCTCTAAGTTCAAAGGAGGAATTTACTACTCCTTTTGTTCCATGTCCTCCTCCTTTTCTAGTTTTGATGAGGATGCCTCTATGTGATGATAATAACATTGGGAATTTTTCACATCAAATTCATAATCCATCTTCTCATCCTCCTTCTTCTTTTCATGATTCAAATTCAAGAGAGGAAATTCTGGAATGGCTCATGAAGCCTATGGTGAAAACCAATTTTTCCATTCCTCAAGATGGTATTAACACTCATAACTCTAGTCTTGAATCTGATTTGGATTTCTATTATGCTCTATCATCCACATGCCATTACTCTTTGTACCATGATCTTCTTGATCAATCTACCCCTCCAGCTAGTTTTTCACGCTCTCTTTATTTTCAAGTTGCTAGTCTAAATTGCGATCAGGTTTAAGGTAGTCACATCACAAAGGTAGAGGAGTAGGAAGGTGAAGATTATTTCAATATTTATTCTCTTTTTCAAAATCCTCTGTGTGAAGATGGTGTTTCCTTATTCTTGACTAATATTGAATTTGGTAATCTTGGTAGTCAGCTTGCAATAAGTGTCCCTTAACCGTGGTCTTATTTTTCCTTTATTAACTTTTATTACATAAACTTTTCACTAGGGCTCTTGCAGAACCCTCCCCCTTGGAGAACAATGTCCTCGATATTAAACCACACCAAGACCTCAACAAAAATGCTGAAAAGCAAACATATTGCCTATGGAGCTTTATAACTTAGCTCGTTGTAGTATTTACAATGAAAGACCTGCTCAAAAGAAAAACATCATGAAAACATGACAACATACCGTAGAGTGGAGCTTTATAACACAACTCATTGTGGTATTTAAATTCATATACATATATATACATATACTAAAACATTAGAAAAAAACATGCCAAACATAAACCAACATCAAGCCAAAACTGCTTTTTCTCAACCAACAAACAATGAAGGATATAGGGCCCACATTTGATATGCCATCTCCCATGTAGCTTCTTTAGGCCCAAAGTGATTCCACTGCACTTTAAATTTCTCTATGGCTTTGTTCGTTAGCATGATATGCTTCTGCTACAGTATGCACTAAGGCTCTGGTTGGAACTCTCCTTCTTTCTCCACCTGCAATACAGACCAATTAATAACATGATCAACATCATTTGTATACTTCTTAAGCAATGAAATATGGAAAAAAATCATGAATTTCACTATTGGAGCCAGTGCAAGTCGATATGCCACCGATCCAATCCTCTCAAGGATCTCGAAAGGCTCGCAATACTGTGGTGCCAACTTGGAACATGAACCAATCCTCAAAGAAATTTTCTTGGGCTTGATACACAAATACACATGCTCCCCAACTTGAAACTCCTTGAACACCCTGTGATGATCCGCATAACTCTTCTACCTATCATGTGCTACCTTTAAGTTATTCTTTATAACTTGCATTTCCTGCGTCATATCTGCCAACATATCTGGTCCAATAAGTACCCTATTCACTGGATCACTCCAGCTGATGGGAGTGTTATAACTCCGTCCATACAAAGCCTTGAAAGGACTCATCCTCAATGACTCTTGATATCCATTGTTGTATGCGAACTCCACCAAAGGAAGATACTCCTCCCATTTCCTTTGTTGGTGCGTCACATACATCCTCATTATATCTTCCAAGATCCTATTGATCCTCTCTATTTGTCCATCTATCTGCGGATGATAAGTTGTAGTGAAGGCCAACTCTATACCCAAGCCTATAAATGGATCCTTCCAAAACTTGGAAGTGAACATTGCATCCCTATCTAACACAATATTCTTCGGAACACCATGTAGCCACACTACCTCTCTAATGAACACTTGTGCTACCTCATTGGCTGAATATGTAGTCTTCAATGGAATGAAGAGAGCTACCTTGCTCCACCTGTCGACCATGACCATAATAGAATCATGTTTCTTCACTGTCCTCGAAAGACCTGCAATAAAATCCATGAAAATGACCTCCCATTTCCCTTTCAGAATTGCAATAGGTTGTAGTAGACCACCTGGATGCTTACATTCTACCTTTATCTATTGACAATCTAAACATCAAGAACATATTTACTTCTGTCAATGTCTTCTGATATCCTGGATGACCCGAATACAATTTCACATGAAAATCCCTCAAGATAAGCTTCTTGAGATCATTGTAGAATAATGCAGTAAGTGTGGTAATGAACTTGATGATTAAAAAGTCTTAGTTGAAACATCAGAAATTGGAAAAGAAAGTAACCATGAAAGAAGAACCTTCTTCTTCCACCAATATTAAACTAGATGCACTAATCAGAACCATGGAGGGAATGGCCTAGCGGATGATAAATTCAGATAGACCTCAGGAGCCACAAGTTAGAAATCCGAACTTCAGAAACCAACAGAAACCTCAGTATAGGATAAAACAGAGAGAGCATAAAGCTTCCAAAACATCGACATATCAACAGCCAATTCGAACACCCTTGCAGCAGAATTATGCTCAAGGAGAATTTGATGATGAAATAGATCCAATTGTCGAGGAAAATCACTTCTTTAGAGAAGATTACCATCCCATTTTCTTGACGGAAAATGAGAAGTATGTCGAGGAGATGGAGGATCCTAAGGATGAAGACTACATATTGGTGAATGACAATGCATTGGAAACTCAATCCGATGATTATCAAAGAGGATACTTAAATTCACTCAACTCTCAGCAGAAGCAATATTCCTTGAGAAATAGAGATGTCCCAATCACTCCCATTCTGAAAAGGACATCACATCAGAAAGATACCCAACAATAAACAAATCCTCAAGGAAATCAAAGCAAAGGTAAAGATATAGTAGCAGCTAACCAAATCAAAGTAAATCAACCATCAAATAGCAATCCAAATAAGGATCATGACAGTCAGAAGAAGGATCAAACACCAAGAGATCTGCCCAAGAAAAGAGACATCATCCAAAAAGAGGTAGACAAATCCAGCTCATTCAATTTAGAAACTCAAATTTCAAAGTTGAAAGTGTCAATCCCCCTTACTGAAATTGTCAAAAATAGCCATTACAAGTGTGATATAGTTAAAATGCTCAAAGTTGACCCTATGTCTGACATGGTTAATGTTGAAGATGACCAGCCTGAATTGATTTTTGGTCCAGCCATAGATGGCCAGTCAGAAGATAGTGAGGTTCCTCCATTTTACCTGAGTTTAAGAATCCATCAGTACATTCTTCATAACTCCATGCTTGACTCCGAAGCCTCCCATAATTTAATTCCCAAGGCCATCATGGAAAAGTTGGGTCTAGACATTACTCATGAATGCCATGACTTGTATTCTTTTGATTCCGGTAAGGTCTGTTGTCTTGGTCTAATCAAAGATTTGGTAGTATCCCTGGACCAAATCCCAGCAAAGAATGTTTTAATGGATGTGGTAGTAGCTGACATACCACCACGGTTTGGGATGTTATTGTCAAGATCCTGGGGAGTGAAACTAAGAGGCACACTGTAGTTAGACTTCTCCTATGCCACCATCTCAGTTTTCAGGAAATTGAGGAATTTGTACTGAGAAACCAAAATGAAATTCATGATAACTAGCAAGGGAACCCAATAATCATCCTATAAATGTTGTACATACAGATTTAGAGTCATTTATTTTATATAATGATAGTGGACTGAACAATGTAGATATTCAACTTGTGGAAATTAAAGATGTACCATAAATTTTCAATTATATAAGCACAATTTCAGATCAGGAAAAGGAAAAACTACCAAGTTCATCAGAGCGGCCGTCAAACAAGGCAGAGAAAGGCTCAGAACAACCATCAAAGAAGGTAATGGAAAATTCAGAATAGTCTAAAGAGAAAGTTCAAAAAATTGACCCAAAAAGAAAACAAGATTTACAGCCCTTGGAAGAGTAACATGGCCATTGGACCATGTACTTTGATGGTACTCTTGGGAAAGATGAAGCAGGTATTGGCATTTGGATTCGAAGTCCACATCATCAGCAAGGTAAGCTCCCTTAGAATCTTAGATTATGCTCATACAAGTTAGCTTTTTATTGCAATAACAATGAGATGGAGTATGAAGTAATGATCACAGGTTTAAAGATCTTGAAAATGTTAGGTGCACGAATTTTTTTTTGTGTATGGTGATTCAGAACTTGTGATCAAGCAAGTTAAAGGTGAATATCAAGGTCATCATCCACGAATGAAACAATATAGAAATGCGGTTTTAGATATTCTTAGGATGTTTCCTGAATATACACTTTCAGTTGTACCAAGGAGTCAGAATCTTATGGCGGATTCATTAGCTACAGCTGCAAGCAATTTCAAAATCCCAATTTTTTCAAACAAGAAATTTGAGATTCATGTGAAGCATCAGCCCTCTATTCCGATCACTTGTGATATTGGTAAGTATTATGGGATGATAAATAGGTGAATAACTTTCTTTAGAGCGAAGGAGAGTTTGAGAATTGTTCCATGGATGAAGTTTACGATAAGGATGATCAAGTCATCTAGGCAACCCAAGTTGATATATTACAGTTGAAGGACAACAATATTCCGAAAGGTCTTGTACCTTTGGAACACTTGTTTGATCAATATGATGTTGCAAGGAATCCTACATTAGTACCTACTGAGAAAGGTGTGGAAGATGTGAACATTGGAACAAAAGACAAACCAAAAATGATCAAGCTATCCAAAACATTATCTCCCGAGGTAAAGGAAAAATATATTCATCTATTGTCCAAATTTTCTGATGTTTTTGCGTGGGATTATGCAGACTTAAAGGAGTATGACAAGAAAATAATTCAGCATACCATCCTGATTAAGCCCAATCAAAAGCCCTTTAGCCAAAAGTTAAGAAGGACTAGCCCAAGGTTGCTACCATCCATAAAGAGAAATTAACAGACTTTTCAAGGCGGACATCATCGTTCCCATCAGATTTTCTAATTAGATATCCAATCTAGTCCCGATGAGAAAGAAGACTGGAGAAATTAGGCTCTACGTAGACTTCATAAATTTAAACAAAGTATCTCTGAAATATAATTATCCGCTTCCAAAAATGGACCATATCCTTCAGAGAGTTGTTGACACTTCCTGGCTATCACTTTTGGATGGCTACTCCGGATACAATCAAGTTTTAATGTAGGAAGATGAACAGGACAAGACAACATTCACCACACCTTTGGGCACAATCAAATATGAAAAAATGCCATTTGGTCTAAAAAATGTAGGTGCCACTTTTGAGCGTGCCATGGACATAGCCTTTTCAGATGAAAAATATGTTTTCTTAGTTGTATACTTAGATGATGTAACCATATTTTCGCATTTAGATGATGAACATTTGCATCATTTAAGAGTCATTTTTCAGAAATGTAGAAAGTTTGGGATCTCTCTCAATCTGAAGAAAAGTTTGTTTGCTATGGAGGAAGGAAAACTTCTCAGCCACATCATTTCGAAGGACAACATACGGATTGACCCTTCACAAGTAGAAGCCATTCGGAAAATTGATTTCCCTCGCAAAAAGAAAGAAATCTAAGCATTCAATGGTAATATGAATTTCCTATGCAAATTTATTCCTAATTTGGCTCAACATCTTAGAGAAATGACCAATATGTTGAAAAAGGATAATGAGGTGAAGTGGTCCGAAGAAGCCCGAAAATATTTTCATGCGGTAAAGATCGCCTTAACCACTACCCCTGTTTTAATCAGTCCTGATTACTCCGATGATTTTATTATATTTTGTTTTGCTTCTGAGCATACCATGGAAGCAATATTAATGCAAAAAAGGGATAAAGCGGAGCTGACAATAACATTTTTCAGTCGCAACATCAGGGATGTAGCCCTTAAGTACAACATCATTGAGAAACAAGCCTTGGCTTTGGTAAAGGTGGTCAAATATTTCAGAGTTTACATTTTACATTCACATACTCTTTCTTATGTGCCTAATGTAGCGGTAAACAAAGTTCTTATGCAGAATGACTCGAAAGGTAGAAGAGGTAGATGGATAGCGACATTATTAGAATATGATCTTTATATCAAGCTTACCAAGTTGATCAGGGGTCAAGGCTTAGCTAAACTCATGGCCAAGTCAAACCTTCATGCTTTAGATATCAACCTAGTAGCATCATTATCCAAAAATTTTATGAAGAAATGGATCTCATTCAGGTATCTGAAATATTTCTATCATCCCCTCGAGATTCTGATATTATTTTTGTTTTGCAACATCTAAATCCCCCTCCAAGCATGTCTAAGGCTAAGAGTACGTCATTGAAGTTGAAGGCTTCAGAATATTGCATTATGGACAACACACTTTATTGGAAAGATCCTGGAGGTGTGTTGTTGAACTGTTTGACTAAAGATGAGTCTAAAGAGTTAATAAATGACTCCCACAAAGGAGATTGTGGGGGCCACTTGTATTGGAAGACCATGGCCAACAAAGTACTGAGAGAGGGTTACTATTGGCCTACACTTTTTGCAGATATCTACAAGGAAGTGATGAGTTGTCACAAGTGTCATGTTTTCCAAGGTAAAAGAAAACTTCTTCCTTTGCCTCTACAACCTATATCAGTTAATGCACCTTTTCAGCAGTGGGCCTAGATTTCATAGGTGAGATCAATCCATCATCATCCACACAACACAAGTGGATATTGATAGCTATAGACTACTTTACTAAGTGGATCGAAGCGATCTCAACCAAGCAAGCAACATATTTAGTTATCATTCAGTTTTTAGAAACTAATGTCTTGTCCCATTTTGGTTGTCCTAGTAAGATTATCATAGACAATGCAATAGCATTTAAGTCCAAAAATATGACTGAGTTTTTTGACAAATACAACATCAAGTTGGGACATTCTACAACATATTATCCACAAGGAAATGGTCTGGCATAGTCCTCTAATAAATCCTTAATAAATATCATCAAGAAAATGTTGGAGGCCAACAAAAAGAATTGGCACAAAAAGTTAATCAATGCATTATGGGCATATCAGGTGAGTAGTAATAAATCTTTTGGGCTTTCTCCTTTTCAGATTGTGTATGGAGTTGATACTATTTTTCCTTCATCATTAGCAGTCCCGAGCATGAAATTGTTACAAGAAGCGGGAAGTGAAGAGAATGATATTCAACGCAGGATCAATCATATGATTCACTTACAACATAAACGAGATGAGGTATTTCAAAACATCTCTAAGCTTCATGAGAGGACAAAAAGAATCTATGACAGGAAAACAAAGGAAGATGATTTCAAAATTGGAGATGTGGTGCTTTGTTGGGATGCCATAAACGAAGACAAGGGTAAGCATGGTAAATTTGAAAACCTATGGAAAGGCCCTTATCAGATTTCAACTTTCCAAGGACAAAATGCTTTCTTGTTGGATGAGATGAATGGAGAACCATGCTTAGGAGGACCAGTCAATGGTAGGCTCCTTAAGCACTATATTTTCTGAATTGTCCTAGTTTCATTGTACATATAGTTTAATTTTCTGCAAGTGTGAAGTATAGAATCACAGGAGTTTGGAGCCTGAAGTGAAGGCCATGGAGCTTCACTGATTTTATGCCATTTTCAATATTCAGTCATCAGTTAAGAAAGTCATTTTTGAGTCAGTTTGAGTTATTTGAGTTGTCAGCGTTTATTCATGCATTTCAGTTTAAGTTTTTGATCGTATTGGCCCACATGGTTAGGCACTTGGTCTATGGTGTTCTTGACACCTCCAAGGAGATACCACCCCCAAATAAGGTCGATGTTAGAGTCAGTATTTCCATACTGCCATCAGTGATCAAAACTCCTCTTTCATATCATATTAGTGTCCCATGTTGAAATTTTTATCATTCCACCTAGGTCCTCATGCAAACAATTTACTCAATTATGGTAGCTCAAGTCGAAATCCCACTCTCCCTCAAAAAATCATTTTTTCTGCCCCACCTTCCTGTGTCTTAGTGAGCATACATTCATTATAAAAGCTCATTTCATCATGTCTTGGGTTAGTCAAGTCTACATGAAGTCTTGTTATTCAAGATCCCATTAGGTCACTAGGTTTTATTCCTCCATGGTCCAATAAAACACCATTCACTGCATAAATCCAACAAAAGCATGAGAGTGAAAGAAATAATATCCCTTTTCCATTCAAAGAGGATTAGAAAACATGTAACTATGGTTTCCCAAGCTCTATTTTTCATTCCAAAAGTATGAGTTTTGTTTCAAGATTGTACCTCTTATTCCAAAAGAGAGATGTAAGATATATATATATATATATATATATGATATATTATATATATATATATTTTATAATATATATATTTATGTCATTTTATGTCCATTATATGTAATAAGTTACTATTCCTAAGTTTTTCATTCAAACTCTATGTGTCAACTTCATCCAAGCAAAATTCAAAAGTAAAGATTTCCAAAACTCCAGTATCATCCACCTGCAAAGGAAAAAGTCAGCAAGGAAATTAGCAAATATGTCAAAAAGGTGAAATAAAACATTAGAAAGTGGGTTTTAAAGTTAAAAAATCAAATTCACTCAGCTATAAAGGACTTCTTAGCTTCAAACTCAACTTCATTTGCCTCCTACCACTGATTGATCAAACCCCAAGAGACCCTTTTCACAATTCTGGGCAAATATTGACAAAACAGAGCAAGCGATGCGCGTTCACTTCTAGTGTTGAGCATTCTCTTCATACATTGTGCATTTACCCACGTTGCGTGTTTCCTTAAGGCACTGCACGTTCCCTTAAGGCGTTGCGTGCTTGCCTGAGGCACTGCACACTCCCTATTGGTGTTGCACATTTGTCCAAGAAGGCTACAGTCACCTTCTCAACTTCCCCAAAGGGAATTTGACCTCCAAACAAGTAAGTAATAGCTAAGGATAGGGTGTTTCTTCCTCCTTAAGTCACTCTCAAAGTGTTTTAAAAGTTTAATTGAAAATTTGGTGTTCATCCTATATCTAAACCCTAGATCTCCCCTAAAACTACCCTTGCACTATCAATTCCTTTTATACACTTCCCTACACCTGTATTCCCTTTCCCTAAACCTTTTATCCCAAATACCCTTTAAACCTTTGTCCCAAAACCCTACGTCCTAGGTGCACAACTACCTAGGCTCCCAAAACCCCTACATTGCAAAAAATTTCCCCCATATGATATCATACTAGTACCCTATATCCTCCTCCATTACATATATCCCTTCACCCATCTCCTTTATATTTACCCTTCCCCATTTCCTATTCCTAAAAAACTACATTCCTACTACCTTATACCTCCATAGTGTTTGATATTAAACACAATGGCAGATGAGGAATACAAACCACACAGTGAGGAAGAGGAAACATATAGAGAAGAGACAGAGGTCAATAAAACACACAAAGGAGGCAAAATACACAGATTTGAGCCCACAAATCTTAGGGAACTCTTGGCATCTCCTATGGCTATGACATCCTTCAAATGGCTATGCTGTTATGATTTCTGTGAGAAAGTTCAGGCAGTCCAATACCATCCTGAGTTGACTAGGCTCTTCATATCTAAACTCCAAGACAACCAAGTCACTCTAGTAGATATCACTTTTAATTTATCTACTACATTTATATCAGCTACCACGGGAATCCCAGATGTTGGGGAGAAATGGTTTAAACAAGGTGATTTAGAGAGACATTATTATGAGCCTTACATGAAACCAAGGCACTGAAATGAAATAAGGGGCTATTTTCCTTTTTCACACCTCCTTGACAGATATGCCCCAATGATGAAGATTATCATGAAATATTTTTCATGTGAAGGTAGATTTTCTAGGCTCTATTCCTATCACATCTGGCTTTTAATGCATTTCACTAGGGTAAAAATGCTTAATATAACCTACTTTATTTTTCAGAGTGTTGAGAATATGGCCTACATTTCCGAGAAAAGGGAGTATAAAGATCAAATGAAGAGTCTCTTTCATCATTCCCTCATTAAAATCATAGTCCTTTATCATCTCAAGGAACTCAACATTGCATGGAGTACATTCATAGCTAATCCCATATTCACTAAGTCATCGACTCAGAATGTTCAAAGTATCCCTTCATAATCTCATCCTTCCACCTCCATTACTCCATATCAGCCCATAGATCATTCATCCTCATCTGATCAGTCAGCCTCACCATCACCTCCATCATCATCTTTTCATGAGCATGTTCATTGACCTAATAGAGATGAAATCAGGGAGCAAGAGTAGATTGAACAAGTTGAGGTCATCAAGCCTAAAGGGGTTGATTTGGGCACTTTGACACACACTTATTAGAGAGGCCATAGGTAGGTGTTTTCCTCACAGATTGTGGGAGGGACCTTGCCTTCTTCATCAGCAAAACAGTTACACGAGGGCAAGGAAAAGATATCAGAGGCAGAGATCAGACATGAGGAGGACCACCTCCATGAGACAGAGAGGGATTTTTCCTTAGTTGACCTAAATGAGCATGATTACAGTGAGAGCACAAGCATTGTCATCAAATAAAAGGATGCACTCATCAGGGAGCTCCAGATCAACTTGTAAAGGGAAAAATACATCATCTCATATTATGAGCAGGAAAACAAGCAGTTTGAGGCCAAACATGAGGTCATGGAGATTCAACTCATCAAGGCAAAGAGGGAGGCTAAAAATACCAAGGATTTACTTGATGAAGCATATGGAGAATATGGTGACCAGCTGGAGGAATAGGTTCCAAGAAGAAGGACAAGGACCAGAGGCCTAAACAAAGCATTGGAGCTAGAAAAATAGAAAGAGGTTGAACTAGCTAATGAGCTCACCCTAAATGAACAATTTTCCAAAATGATCAACGAGAACCGGGAGAATTGGCTTGAGAGGGTGAAAAATCATCTTGAAAATATCCTAGACAAGGCCAAAAGAGACAATAACATTCAAGGAAGGATGGAAAAGTATTATCGCCAAAGAAACCAAATAGAAAGGGTAAAGCTCAAGGCTGCTAAGGCACAAATTGAAGCCCTAACTCACCAAGAAGAGAATAATAAACTGGATATACTTGTAGAGGCTTCACTCCATGACTAGCCACACCAAACATCAGCTCCTTGACCAATTTTGAAGACTCTGGGCTCTTTTTTTGGTAACACTACCTTTTTTGTGTTTTTTGAGGCAATTTCATATCAACTGCACGGTCAAATGCTTTTGGGACACTTTTTGGAGGAATGGAAGGCACCAATGGATTTAGAAGGACCAAGACATCTAGGAAAACCATGTTTCCAGCCCTGAAATGCAAAACCAGTAGGTGAAAAAGGCAAAAACTTACCAAAAAATCACGTTTCTGCCTCATTTTTGGACCAAGCGCTGCACGTTTGACTAGTCTTGGTATAATGGAGTTTTGGGGGGACAAATCAAGCCCATTTTGAAAACCAAAGTAATTTTTGGAAACTAGACAATATAATATTTCCAATGAGCTATCTTAGGCTCAATTTGGACATATGGAAGGTAGGAAAAAGTGGATCTAAAGATGGCGTTGTGCATTTGACAATGGCACTGCACATTTGGCACTGGCATTGTGCGTTTGAAAGTTGGCCCAATTTTTCACTGTTCTTCTCCAAATTTGATTTTTACCTATGGGAAATCAATATTTTACTGTTGTAATTCATATTATTTATGTAATTATCATGTTTTTACTGTTACCTAGGGTAGGTACATTAGGTAAATGGCCTCCACGAGATGTAATGAATCAATTTACTTAAGTTAGGGATGAGTCACTTTGACCACCCTAGACTCTAGCTATCATTTCAGTTTTTGTTGTAATTGCTCCTCCTCTCATGAATTCGACCCCTGAGGCTAGGATGAGTTGGTTTGAGGCCTATATCATGCAATTTCCTAGTCATTCTACAACTTGGACTCTATTGGATGTTGTACTATTGTTTCGGACTTTCACATGGAATATATTAGATGAGTTGTAGCTATTTTGGTGGGATTCCTGTGGCATGGTATTTTTATATGGTTTCCTCTTTTAGTTACAGATGTGTGAATGTATTGTACCTTTCATGATCCATTTCACTTTAAATATGTTTTATTTTCAAGGTGTGATAAGCAGAATTCATCTTTCATGCTCTATTTTGGGAAAATCATCATAAATTGTTTCATTTCTTCAGTTTGAAAATAATTCATAATTTTCATGCTCTTTTTTGCACCTCATGAGTCTAAACCATTTCATCACTATACTGCAAAGTGTTAAAGTAACTTTCCTACCTTGCCCCATCAGATGTTTTCAATTCTGATTCTCTCATGCCCTGACCTAGTTCACTCTCTGACCTAATTCACTCATCTAGTGACTACCCCAACCAAATAAAATCAAAACAACCCTGAGCTACTATATCTAGCCTAAAACCCTAATCCATCCAGCCCTATTGGCTTTGATCCTTTGGAGAGAGCCCTCTTCGGCTTGGTAGGGCTAGCTACAAAGTCAAAAGATTGGTCTGTGGTTACCTCAGTTGGACTCTTCCTCAGCCTTGGAGATCCAGAGGAGTGATAACACTCTCCTCATTCTTTCACTTGTATTTTGAGAAAATAAGCTCTTGAAGAATTTTTGGGAGAGAAACTTGGGTTTTGAGAAACCCTAATGTTGAAAATAGACACCCTAGTCGGTTCCAAGAGTGAAATCACTCAGATTTCACCACTATGCTTTCATGGAGAAAATGATTTGCAGGATATATTTAGATGGAAGAGGTTTTATCAGTTGATATTATGATTTCTTGTTTCTCATACATCTTCTTTCAAGTTGAAATCATAGCCAAATCTGGAATCACCCTCAACCATACTTTGTATGGGTTGAATCTTGAATAAATAGTTGAGTCCAATGTTGGAAAAGAGGTTGTATCATCCTCTCTGTTGGTCGAGTTCATTAATGACAGAGGGCCAAGTTCCATTGTAAGAAAGGGATGTATATTTCCTTGGGTGAAAGGAGCTAAGCTCGTAGCGCTATGTAGACACAATATCTTGACCCAAGTACAATTTTCCTAATGTTGATATGAAGGGATGAGTTTCCTATCCAGGAGGAGGTCAAATCCCTCTTTGGTGATATACTACTATATACTTATCGTTTACCGAAGCCGGGGCTAAAAGGTTGGATGCATAAGTTGATAGGAGACGAGTTTGAATTTGGTAAAAGTTGTGTAATTATCCATTCCACCAAACTGAGCATACGTTGGATCTGAGTGCGAATCCCCTCTAATCACTAGGTCATATTAATGAAGAACGCATACCTAGAATTATATTAAAAGAGGATTGATATTTATGGTTGTGTTCATTTGAGGAGGATTTATAATTATTCGCCTTGTTGTTGGAGCCTAATTATCCTATCATTCTATGTATAAACATGTGCCTAATTAAATATATGTCTACCCATATTAAGAATTATTTTCATCCAAAGTTTTATCAATGGTGACAAGTTTATTTATGATTTTATAAGTTAAATCTATTCAACTATTTGAAAAATTTTCCCTTGGTTTCAATATTCATTGTACATGTCATATGAGAAAAAACAAGAAATCTACACCTACAATAGTCGACATTTAAACGTTTTGATGAAATTACTCACTAAGGATAACCACAAAAACTCAGAAATTCCTAGGGTGTTTGGAAAATTCCCAAGGAGGGATTTTATAGTGGTATCATAGCATGTTATTGGACAAATGTGGGGTCTAAGGATAGAGTATTAGTGATTAAATAAATGGTGAAGGACATCCTTATGTCACTTGCAAAAGTAAGTGCAAAACTAGAGATCCTGCTCCCTTTTATGAAGAGGAAGATTCCCCAAGAAGAACAGAGAGGAAGAAGAAACCCCTAGTTAGGGGAAAGAGGTAGAAGAGCCAGATATGGGAGATAATGAGACCCAAGCCTTTAACAATTTTCACAGTGCAATAAATGATTTGGAAAAATTCCAAAAGGAGATGGCAGGCTTGATGAGAGGGATGACAAACAAGAGGGATTCCACCAAATGAGATCCTATTAATGGTGAGGGGTCCAATAGTGCCAAGGTTAGCCATGCTAATGCTACTAACAGAGCCATTCATGCCCATTTAGCAGAATACCCAGAACCAACATGCCTCAATTCTTATATGAGAAACTGGAGGAAAAAACAGAGTAAACAAGTCAGAGGATTCCTTATGTAGATTATTTGGAGGAGTACAAAAGATTGGGGCAAGAGTTCTAGGATGTCATGAGTTTCACTGATTTCTACAACCTTCAATTGAAGGGTAGGCCCAAAATGGTTCAAAATTTGTTGAGGAAGAATAATGAGCTACAAAATACATTGGGGAAGTTGACCATCCCTTGCTTTGATTGGTCATCGAAATTTTCAACTCAGTCATAGGTACATAATCTAGGAACATATTTCCATTTGGATCAGATGACGGAGGAGAAGGTCATTAAGATGGCCACATTACACTTGGATGGAAAAGCCAATGAGTGGTGGTACCATGCATCGATGAAAATGGGTAATAACAACATAAAATCATATATAGAGTTCACTTAGAGGCTCATTGAGTTGTTTGATAGGAAGGACCTGAAGATTCATTTTAGAAAGTTGGCCCAGCCTAGACAAATGGACAGTTCAAAGGTCGACATTTCAGAGTTTCAAAGAATAGCAGTTATGGTCACAAATATCTCAGAGGCAGGTTAGTGATGATATTTGAAGAGGGGTTTTCGAAGCCTCTACGTGGTTGGGTCAAAGGCTTTGAACTCACCACTCTTCGTGTGATAATTAACAAGACCAGGGATATGTAGGATACTACTTCTAAGAAAAATTCCACTCATAAGTCTTCTTTCCCTAAGAAGAGAAAAGAGTTCAAACCCTTTTAGAAGGAGTGGTATAGGAAACCAAATATGGATCGGGTGACCTAGAAAGAGTTGAGAAAGAAGAATATTTGTTTCAGCTGTTAGGAGCCTCAAGCACCAAGGCACTAGTGTGTAGGGAAGGAAAACATGGGAAAGGCCCACTATATTGAGCTATACTTGGAGAGAGACAACGGTGATGGAGAGGGTTGGTGCAAGAATAGGCACAAAGACATATAAATCAAACAATTGGGGGTGAGAATTCACAAGAAAAGGGAAAAACCCCTATTATTGCATCCATGTTAGGATTTCCCAAGTATCATACTTTTAGAGTCAAAGGTATTTTGTCATGGCACAAGGTGACGGTATTGCTTGATGGTGGGGATTCTCACAACTTCATTGATTCTGCCATGGTTGATCGGAGGGGGATTCCTACAAAGAAGTTTGACAAATTTGTGGTTGCAATACCTGGTGGCCATCAAATGGAATGCATCCCCAAGCTAAAGCTGACCATGGAGAATAACACGATGACTGATGATTTTTTCGTGGATGTGCCAGACACTAATGTGGTGTTAGGAGTTCAATGGATCTATTACATTGGGAAGTATACTTTAGATAAATGAAACATGGAGATGGAGTTCAAAGACCTAATGGATGGAAGAATGGTAGTATTGACGGCCATGCATCAATATCCACCCAAGATAGTATCATCCAACAACATGGAAGAACTGTTGTGGAGAGGAGACATTAAGTGGGTATTCAAGTGCATCATTACTAACAATAAGCAACTAGAACAACCATGTCATCACCCAAACAACATTTAGATATTACCTCCTAAACACCAAAAAGTTTTTGGAGGCATTCTTCTAGGTAGAACACTAGATAATGGTTTTGAGCATCTTATAGAATTGGAGGAGGGTGTACAGGCAGTTATTACTAGGCCCTAACGACATCTCAAGGTTTATAAAGACGAATTTGAAAAGACCATTAAGGAGTTGTTGACGTTGGGTCACATTTGGCCTAGTTGTAGTCCATTTTCCTCTTTAGCGATTATGGATAAGAATAAGGATGGTACCTTGGGGATGTGTATTGATTATCGAGATCTTAGCAAGAGAACAATCAAGAACTAGTATCCTATCCCCATGATAGATAAGTCGATGGATGAAATGAGGGGGGCCAAATACTTTTGGAAGATTGATATTTGTTCAAGCTACCATTAGATTTGAGTTCGGGAGTATGACATCTCGAAAACAACTTTCAAGTGGCATTATAGGCACTAAGAGTTCCTGGTTATGCCATTTGGGCTAACCAATTCCCCCACAAATTTCCAGTCATGCATGAACCATGTGTTCAGTAAATAGTTTCTAAAGTACTTGCTGGTTTTCTTTGATGATATATTGGTCTACTATAAGACTTGGGAGGAACATCTAATGCACTTGGACGAGGTTTTGGGAATTATGGAGGAGAAGGAACTATATGCAAAGGAATCCAAGTGTGAGTTTGATATGACAAAGATGCTCTACTTAGGGCATGCATTTAGGAATCATGGGGTTTAGGTCCATTAGGAGAAAATTTGAGAAATCATCAAATGGCTTGTCGTGAAAAATATAACTGATCTAAAACGCTTCCTTGGCCTCTACATGTACTATTTAAAGTTTGTTAAGGGGTTCTCATAGTTGAAAGTGCCTCTTATAGACATCGCCAAAATGGGGGTTTTTAGTTGGAGTGAGAAGCCACGTGAAACTTTTGAGAAAAATAATGAGTTTGTGCCCTATGCTTGCATTACCATATTTCACCTAGCCCTTCGTGTTGGGGTGTGACGCTTCAATGACTAGGATAGGATTTGTTTTGATGCAAAATCACCACCCCATATTGTTTGAGAGATGAAAACTAAAACATTATGAGTGGAATTACTCAATTTATGACAAGGAGATGTTGGCCATCATGCATGCATTGGCCAAATTCCAACAGTATATAGTGGGGAATAGGTTCAAATTTAAGACAGATCATAACAAACTAAGATTCCTCATAGAGTAGAAGAAGCAAAGTGAGAGGAAAAAATAGTGGATCAAAAAATATCAAGCCTATGATTTCAAGATCAAGTATGTCAAGGGGAAAAAAACATAGTAGCAAATGCGCTATTGAGGATGCAATCCACTCTCTCACTCATGGAGATAACAAATGATTGGAAGTCACTACTACTTGTAGAATATTATGAAGAAAACAAATTTCATCTGAGATTATAGAAGGGTTGATATAAGATGACAAATACGAGGTTGTGGAAGACATCATCTACTAGAAGGACCAGATCAATCTTGTACCAAAATCACAACTTAAGGAGAAAATTATGTAAGAAGCTCATAGATCACCATTGGCAGGACACTGGGGGTACTTGAAAACCTACAGAAAAATTAGGGAGAGGTTCACTTGGAAGGACCTTAATATGGATGTGTTGAGGTTTGTGAAAGAATACAACATCTTCTAGCAAAACAAAGCTAAGCATACCCATCTAGTCAGGTTCTTACAACCACTCCCTATCTCTTAGAAGAAGTGGGAAAGTATCTCCATAGAATTTATTACTGGACTACCTTTGGTACAGGGAAAGGATTGCATATATATGGTGGTTTATCGACTCATGAAGTTTGCACACTTCTTTTCCATACCATCCAAATATTCAACGTCATAGGTGGCCGAACTTTTCTTCAAAGATGTATTATGTTTGCATGGGTTACCAAAGACCATGGGGAGCGATACATACAATAGATTCATGGGAAAATATGGCAGGAGTTATTCAAACTTATGAGGACTAAGTTGACATTGAGCAATAGATATCACTGACATAATGATGGTCAGACTGAGATAGTCAACAAATGTCTAGAGGGATATCTTCAAAATTATGTATCTGGCCAACAAAAGGCACGGGTTAAGTGGTTGCATCTGGGAGAGCACTGCTACAACACCACTTTCCATAATGTGCATTGGTATGACACCCTTCAAAGAATTATATGGATACAATTCCCCAACATTTGTAGATCAAATATTTGGGGATAGCCATGCACCTTTGCCTATATACCGATTCAGGAGAGCCAAGATATCTTACAAGTCCTCAAGGACAACATGCAAATGGCTCAAAAGCAACAAAATGTTTATGCAGAAATGCACAAAGTGGAGTGCATTTTTTGATTCAGGGGACATGGTATTCCTTTGTATTCAACCCCATCTATACTCATCACTCAAAACAAAGAGAGAAGAGAAGTTAAAACCTAGGTTCTATGGGCCGTACATAATCATGAGGTGAGTTGGAAAAGTGACCTATGAGCTTGAATTTCCTAAAGGATGTAAAACTCATAATTTATTTCATGTTTCATGCCTCAAGAAGACCTTGGGTAAATAGATAGTCACCTCCATTGAGCTCCCTCCATTAGACGAGGAAGGACAGTTAATCCTAGTTCTAGAGGATATTTTAGAAATAAGGGAGTTGAAGTTGAGGATCAGAACTATGAGAGAGTACCTAGTTAAATGGAAGGATCTACCTATTGAGGATGCCACATGGGAAGGTGAACATGTGCTGAAACATCCAAAGTTGAAGTTGCTTGAGGGTAACAAAATTTGGGTGGGGATGACTATAAGGTACCCTACCACTTAGGAGAAATAAGAAGGGTTCCACTAGCCTAATAAGCTCCCATAGGCTAAGGCAGAGCAATTTTTTTAATAAGGGAACATGTTTCACCTAGGAAAACTTTATAATGGACTAAGGGGTAAAAAGGGGGACATATCCGAGGCTAATGAAAAGTCACTTTAATTTTATAAAGTGAAATTATCCTAAAGTGACTTAATAAATATTGAAAGCGTAAAAAGGCAACAAAATTGGCCACTCAATTATAAAAGGAGAAACGTGAGGAGTCTATCCTCATTCTTTCACTTTCATTTTGAGAAAAGGATCTCTTGAAGAGTTTTTAGGGGAGAAGCTTACGGTTTGAGAATCCCTAACCACTATAGCTAGCTTCAATGTTGAAACCAGAAACCCTAGTTGGTTCCAAGAGTGAAATTACTCAAATTTCACCATTGTGCTTTCTTGGAGAAAATGATTTGCAGGAGATATTGAGCTAGAAGAGATTTTATCGTTGATATTATGATGTTGTGTTTCTCATACATATTCTTTCAGGTTGAAATCACAACCAAATGTAGAATCACTCTCATCCATACTTCTTGTGGGTCAAAGCTTGAAGACATATCAGATTCTAGCACTGGAAAGGAGGTTGTATCATCCTCTTTGTTGGATAAGTTCATTAATGTTGGCGGGTTGATTTATATTATAAGAAAGAGATGGTTTTTCCTTAGTTGAAAGGAGATGAGCTTGTGGCACTAACTGGCCATAATCTCTTGAACCAAGTCTAGTTTCCTATTGTTGATGTGAAGGGCCAAGCCGCCTATACAGAGGGGTAAAATCCCTCTTTGATGATAGACTGTAGCATACTTATCATTGACTAAACTAGGGTCTAAAACGTTGGAGGCATAAGATGATAGGGGATGAGTTTGAAGCTAGTACAAGTTGGGTAATTGCCCATTCCACCAGATTGAGCATATGTTGGAGTAGAGTATAAATTCCCTCTCATGAATAGGTTGCATCAATGAATAAGGCACAATTGGAATTAACTTAAAGGAGGAATGATATTTATGGCTGCATTCATTTGGGGAGGATTAAAAATTATTGGCCTTTTTGCTAGAGCTAATGTACTAGGTTCTCATTTTCCTATAATTC
Organism: Pinus taeda; assembly: GCA_000404065.3. NCBI lineage: Eukaryota > Viridiplantae > Streptophyta > Pinopsida > Pinales > Pinaceae > Pinus > Pinus taeda. The sequence continues at coordinate 13,819 of APFE031314630.1, read as the reverse complement.
TTTGTATAAACTTGTGCCTAGTTAAATATATGACTGTCCATATTCAAAATTATTTTCATCCACAGTTGTATCAAAAGTGACATATTTGTTTTAGAGTTTATAAGTTGAGTATGTTCAACTATTTGAAGCATTTTCCCATGGTTGCAATATTCATTGTACATGTCATATGTGAAAAAAACATGAAATCTACACCTACAACAATTGACCTTTAAATTGTTTGATGAAAGTACTCACTAAAGATAACCACAAAAGCTCATAAATTCACAGGGGTGTTTGGGAAATTTCCAAGGAGGTGTTTTACATTATAAGGAACAAGGCTAGATTAGTGTGTAAAGGATATGCCTAAGTTGAAGGAATAAACTTTAAAGAAAAATTTTCTCCTGTAGAAATATTAGAGGCAATAAGAATGTTTTTATCATTTTCCTATCACAAGAATTTCAAAGTGTATCAGAAGGATGTGAAATCAACATTCTTTACTGGAGAACTTGAAGTAGAACTTTATATATAACAACCTGAAGGTTTTCAACTGTCAGAAATTCATGGGGATGTGTCTAGGATGAATAAGGCATTGTATGGACTAAAGCAAGCACCAAGGGCATGATATTCTAGATAGGTAGACATCTACAACAATAAGGCTTCAAAATAGGGACGACTAATAGTAGTTTGTATATCAAATATGAAAATAAAATATTTTATTCATTGTGTTTTACGTTGATGACACAATATTTGGTAGTAATGCATATATACTAAGCCAAAATTTTGTAGTTGAAATGCAAGTTGAATTTGAGATGTCTATGTTTGGGGAAATCTCATTTTTCATTGGTTTATAGATAACACAATCAACAAAAGGCTTGCTCGTTCTCAACGAAAGTACCTCAAAGAAATGTTGAAGTTTGGAATGGAATCGTGTTCACATATTACTACTCCCATGGTCACTAGATGTAATTTGAGCAAAGATGATGAGTCGCTAGAGGTCAATCAAATCATTTTCAGATCAATGATTGACATTTTGTCATAGCTAACTATCTCAAGACTAGACATAATGTAAGTTGTTGATTTGGTAGCAAGATACTAATCAAATCCCAAGTAGATCCATTTGGTAGCTACATGGAGAATTTTTAGGTATCTAAAAGGAATAATGGATTATGGATTGTGGTATCAAAGGGGTCAAAACTTCTCATTGAACGCATATGGAAATTTATTTGGGATAACAATATAGATGATATGAAGAGCACAAGTGGCCATGCTTTCTTTCTAGGAAATTGCTTGGTGGGATGGTTACGAAAAAAGTAAACATCCATCTCATATCCGAAACTGAATTCAAGTACATAGAAACTAGAACATGTTACAGTCAAATTTTGTGGATGAAGCAGACATTCCAAGACATGACGGTAATTTATGATGAACCGATTCCCATTGTATGTGATAATACAAGTATTATATAGTATATCTAAGAATCATATCCTTCACTGAAAAACCAAATATATACCCATAAAGTATCACTTTATTAGAGAATGAGTGGTTGATTAAGTTGTAAAGTTGGAATATATATCAACCAAGGAAAAAATAGTTGATATATTCACTAAGACTTTTGCTCGAGAACCCTTTGAGTATTTAAGGTAGAATTTGGGATTGATGTGTCCCTCAACTCTTCAATAATTCCTTCACATGGAAAGAGGGAAGTTGCTCAAATATGTCAAGGATAATTGTTACATATTAGGATGTCAAAGAGAAGAAAAGAGAGTGAACTTAAGGGAAGCTTCAAGATCAATAGGAATAATACAAGTT
>APFE031314630.1:0-11370 GCA_000404065.3 Pinus taeda | reverse complement strand
TTCAACTTTTGTTGATGATTTTAGGCTAGCTTTCTGGCTTCAAGGGAGTGTTGTTTGTGATTGGATGGAAGGTAGGATTCTCAAACAAAGAGGCAAGGTAAGGTGTGATAAGTTTCGAACCATTGGGCATGGAGTCACAGATTTAAGCTTGCGAGTGTTTTCTTGGTCACAAGGGGATACAGAGTGGGATAGCCACACAGGATACAATTATCAGTCTGCTGAAAGTATGGAATGAACATCAGGGATGAAGGCAAAGGAGAATCATTTCATCATGCTGAAGAAGAGGAGAAATGGATGAATGGGATCCAGGAGTAATTAAGAATTCCTAAACATGCACTCATATGTGAAAGAAACAGCGTAAACAAGATCATTTAAGTATACATGCTCATAACTATTTCTGAAGAAAACATCGAGAAATGCAGAAACTGAACTTAAGGTGTAATGAAACAAATCTTAAGCTATTCTTTTTTTCTGCAATTTAGAAGGCGGAACAGTGGTAAAAATCATAAAAGTAAACAAAGGAGAGAAACACTTATTGGATCATGTAGAGACGCAGGAATTCCGTAATCATTCCTGGGCCAAGAGAAAACATCAAGTAGTTTCGCAACCCATGCTTTCAGCAATCTCTGATTATGGAAATTATGACAGTTACAGTGCGAGTCTCTGCTCGGAGAAAATGCTGGAAAGAAGATTGACCAACTACTACTACCAACCAACCAACCCCTCACAGCATTGTTCAGGGTGGTATTTATAAACAAAATATCGGAAAGACATCATTACAACCGACCTAAACAGGTCTGCTAGAAAACCCTTCAAAAATCTAAGTGTCACTGGAATTAAATGCAAGTAAATCTTTTTGGCTGCGCTAGGGGCAGATGAATCAGAAAAGGTGACAATGTGGCCCTTGGGGGCTAGATGCGGTGCTGCTGGAATGATTGTGCTTTGGGAATTGCAGTTTTGCTCTGGTGTGAGTTGAATGCGCAATAATTATGATTTGAGAGCTTCAAGTGGCTTCGCCCTCTTTCTATGAATCTGCCGGAAGATATTAAATGTTCTCCTGCTTCGGGCCACTGCTCAAGATTTTCACTGATACTCTTTGCTGCTACATTGATGGCTTTCGCCGTAGACTGATACTCTTTGACACGCTTGATGCCTGATGATTCGATCTGATACACTTTAAACTCTGTCATTGATCTGCTGCTGCCTTTGAACCGGATCATTTTGGCACAATCGGGCGATTTTCGGGCTTTTCGGTGCACAAGGGGCTAAGAAATCAAAAGATTCCCCGAATATTCCTCAAAATGGCCTATTTCCCGTAGCGATGCGCGATTAGCGCTTCGCGCTAATCGCGCATCGAAAACTACCTATGTTTCTTATTCTGGAGCTCCGAAGTGCGATTTTTCTTCCTATGCGAAGTTTCGGCTTTCTGGCTGCTGACGTCAGCGTGACATCGACTATATGGTGGATGACATCAGCTGTGGTGGGTCCCTGGTACAAAATGTCATGGTGAGGTGCTAATGTTGGGGAAGATGCGATGAATTAGCTCCGATGCGATCGCAATGTCGCATCGGCGGGGAAAGGAGGGTGCTTATGTTGGGCATTTGGTGCTTGCGACCGCCGATATCGCGATATCACGTCGGGTGGTGCCGGATGGGTGATAACTGGCATGGAGGGAAAAGTGCGATCTTGCGATGCGATCTAGCTTTAAGGTTCTGCGGAGTGTAAGTGTAAGTATTGGGAAGAAAGAGCAAGTAGGTTGGTGCTAAGGGCATTTTGAGGTTTCGGAAGGGGTCCGATTACCTGAGAGGGATTTTATAATCTGGAAGGAGTCCATTGTATCTGGGAGATGGTTTGGAGGTCAAGGGTTCTTGCTAAGTTTCAGATAAACTCAGCAATTCCCGGGGGTGCTTATGGTTATTTTTCAACCAGGGGGAGGGATATTACGTAGGGGAAATTTACTTAATATTAGTAGGGGGACGGGAAATATAGGGAGCTAAATAATAATGTCAGTGGTTAATATGGAGGTGGTAATAAAGCGCTAAGTTCAGGCGAGCTTAGGCTGTTACAATGGGGTAGGACCATTCTTTCGGGAAAGGATGGAACAACTTTGAGTGAAACAGATCTTCACTCAAGCTAGTGTTATGAAAATGATTGAACTTAAGAGGAGTCAAACAGATCTTGACCTCTTTTGGGGAAGTTAGTTAATGATTGGGGAAAGCAGAGAAGGGGAGTTAGTTATACCTCTTTGAGTTTCTCACATAGAATTTCTTGCTGACTGTGTCCTGAATGAGATGACACCTGAAAGTCTGGAACTGATTAGCAATTAGGATTCAACAACCTCAGCACTGCCTACCCAGCCTACTTACCTAGCATTTTTTCTTCTTTTGATTTGGGTGCACTTAGACTTGCAAACCCATCATTCATTTTTTCTTTTGATGCTTTCCTATCTACGTACTACCCTTATTTCTTCCGAGGGCCCAGATTAAGCTGTTGGGCTCCTCTGCTTCTCTACCTATCTAAGAATCTGCCAAGATTAAACTGTTTGGACAAATTTGCACTCTCTACATTCTAAAACAGGAAATTTAAACCTAGGGAGACCAAGATTAAGCTGTTTGGACCTCCCTTTAACTGAAAACATTGGCGATACCGGGATAACTTTGCAAAATTTGGAAGGCAATTGAATGAACTTGAGGTAGCCTTCTTTGTTTGGAGACTGTTTAAGCAAATATGGAGCATTGCAGCAAGCAAAGTACGACATATTTGGCATGTCAAATGTCAATCATGAAATATGAATACCCTGCTGCAGCAGGAAGCTAACAATATCAATATTAAAGATAATTTGCAACATCGGAAATGGAGCACAACCGGAGGAATTTAAGCTATGGTATAATTTTAGCAATATGTACCTTAATAAATATCAAAGGACATCATTGGTACAATAGACAGATTTTGGTACATGGAATAGCCACTTGGTTTTCCACTTAGGGGAGAATAAGAAAAAATTGGCGCTTCAAAGTGAACAAGTATTTGAACAACAATAACCATTTTCCATTGATGTCAAAGGCAAAGAGTGAGAAAACGCTAGAGATTAAATGTGAGAATAAAAATTGAACATGCAGATGGATAATGAGGACACTAACAGGGAGAGTCATTCCCAGGGCCATCAATGATAAGAAATGTTTGGTAGTAGGCATCAATGCCAAAGGGGGATATTGTTGAGTGTGTTGGTAGTTATTTTCATTGATGTTAAGTTTAGGGGGAGCATGTTGAGTCTATTAGTAGTGTACTAAGATTATGATGTCATAGATGTCTTGGTTGTTTTCTAAGCGTTGGACATGTATCTCAGTAGTCTATCTTTAAAGGCATTTTCCATACATGTACCTTGATCAAAAGAGCATGGCAATTTCTTGGTTAGATAGCCCTCTTATAGAGATTTCTAGTGGTATATGACACTTGGTCTAACTCCCAAGGAATGAAGAGAAACTTGAGTTTGAAGTGATGGAGTCGAGGCAGGGTTCCATATGAGACAAGGTTCCACCATGTTTGGAAGGTATCTGGTCATCCAAGGTCCAAAACATGCAAAGTGTTCTATTTCAAATGCGGGCCTAGATGGTTGATTGCATAATTATCTATATACATCTGGGCTTTGAAAAAATTGAATGCTATGAAGGTGTCCAGGCATCCAAGTATCTGAGGTTGGCTAAAGCAAGTACTTAAGAAATGACCTAGATCTGAATCTCCCAACGAAAAACCACTAGTGGACCATAGTATGACATGGCAACACATGTGGAGATAGGTGGTAGAGAATGAAGTGGCATTATAGGTGGCATCTAAATTACAGTACTTGTGGCATCCAAGTAGTAGTAATGTGGCACTATGTGGTCATGTCAACATGTGGCATGTGGATTCAACATTTTTGGTGGCCAAGTGGCCCCTTTTCAAGTGACATGTGGTAGTGATGTGGCATGACAAGTGGCAGAGAGACAATGTGGCAACATAAGGATTCATGCTGGGAATTTGTTTTGCAAAGATTCACAATGTTAAAATATTTTGACATTTTCTCGTATTTTTGGAGTTCAGATGTAAAAGGTCGTTCAGGCATCCAATGGTCCAGAGGTGCACTAGTATGCACCATTAACAAATGTCTTGGATCAAGATTTGATTAAGTCCAGAAAAACTTGGTCCAGGTTTTCATGGGTCATGGTTCCATGAGGCAATGGATATCTGACCATTCAACCATCTATGGGTGCAGGAAGCAAGCACCTTATGCTGAAATTCAAATACTATATTGAACATATAAACAACTTAACACAAATTTCAAAGCAAAGGTGGACCCCAAATAAACTCCAAGGTGTTATTTGGGTCATAAGGAATCCAATGGTGCAATGTTTCTATGAAGGGAAGTGGGGACCAAATACAATGTCCTCATATTCATCTAGATGCAAGGTTTAAAAGTGTTATCCGACCAACTAGTCATTCAATGGCACAATCTAGTGTGAAGGGGAGTAAGCACTAGATGTTGGATCCTTGGATATGTGAAAATGCTTACAGTTGTGGTTTTGGTCCAAAGACATGAAGAGTTGAGTTGTTGAGTACCCTGGGCTAGTTGTTATTAAAAGAAAATTCAGCATTCATGTATCCACATTATAAAAAATTAATCACACCTACAAATGCCTAGACACTGGATACATTGGTGAAAATTCATTTTATTCTCTTGGTTCTAGGAACATGACATATGATTCGATAATATTCAGAGCTCAAATGCTAAGAGCTAAAAAATTGAGGTTTCAAGTATGTAAAAAAGTTAAATCATTGAATTAAATGAAGTTTAAGTTGAGGCCAAATTTTGAGTTATGTGGGTATAAAATAAAAATTAAATGATGTGTCTTATGTTCTCATGATTGTGAAGGCAGAACTACTACAATATACAAGTAGTATTATGGCAGTTCATGAGAGGGAGGAAAGATGTAGAAAATTTGTATAAGTTGAGTTCCTGCTCGACAAAAAAAGAGAGAGTGTGTGAACGACTTGGGAGATATTGAAAATGTTAAATGTCAGAAATTTGAAGCAGATATAAGATAGAGTGTGCAAAGATGAGTTTAGTAGATGATAAATGTGCAAATTGGTTGAGATTTGAAGCTATTGTGTACAAGAAAATTGTTGGTCTGGTGTGTTGAAGATTTATTTGTTGAAAAATATTTGTGTTGATATGCATAATTATAAAGGAGCTATTGTGATATGAAGTAAATCCAATTGAATTAAAGAATAAGAGCAAGTAGGTCCTTGTAGATCAGGGGATTGGAGTCTAATTTAGGTTGGTTCTTGTAAAGATCAAGGGGTTGGTTCCTACAAAAAAGTGGGAGTTGGTGCTTCCAACAAGTGGGTTCTTGCAAACAAAAGGGGGTTGGAGCCGCCTATAGGTTGGTGCCTACAAAATATAGTTTGAACTAAAGTTGGTGGTTGAATTTACATTAAAATCAAAAGAAGATTTGTGGTTTCTCCCATATGGGTTTGCATGTAAACATCCTATGTCCAATTCTTTATGTGATTGATTACTGTTGTATTATTGAATATGTTTTACTAGCTAAATAGTTGTTAAATTTTATATAATACTAGTTCACCCCCCCTCTCCCTCAGTATTATTTTGGTTTCCAACACATATTACAATAGGCATTATGCTCATCAATTTAGTTAACTATAAACTAATGAATTTAAAATCTACATGTTATACACAACATTTGGAGGCTTCTCAAAATCCAAGTATCACCCAAGGTAAGAGAAAGAAACGAGGGATACCTACGCAAGCCCCATGAAAGAAATTACTTATATGTATAATAAATGCAAGACTAATTCCTCACTTCCTATGTTAGGCACTTGATCAAAGTAATGTGATTGGTTACAAAGCAGGGAAAGTAACAAAATATTTTCAAATATAGCATTCAATGTATCAATTTAGTAGGATGCAATACTAATCCAACCAAAGAAGCTTTCAAGAATACAAATGATATATGTGGGGTGATGATGGCTATAGGTAAGCATGAATGTGTGAGTGGAGAAGGATAATTATGTGGTAAGGAAGGAAACAATGGTAAGAAAAACTTTGTATACAAATTTTTACATAATCCTTTTGCAATTTCCAGGGGAGATTGCACCATATTCTTAGCATCTCCAAAACCATCAATACAAAGCAATGACATCATTATGGACTTGGCCATTTGTTATATCCAAAATTTATCTATCACGTAGATGTTTTGATACTAGCAATAACATTTCATAGTACACCTGGCAAGATCAATTTTTAGCCTTTGACAATGCTACCTTACATAGTTTGGGGAGTATAGAAATATAGTGGATTGTCTTTGAAAGTTTCTATAGAATTTTTTATGAATATGTATATGTTTAAATATTTTGTTTTATATTTTTTTTGAAGATCTTTTAGATAACTATGCAAGTTCAGTTAAGGAAAGAATGTAAATGAAGATAGAACACAATAGAGAGACAAATTTTCCGAATTGTAAGATGAATTTAGAGTCTAAGATGTCATAAGTTACTTTTTTGAGGGATAATATGTGGGGATCATAGGTGTAAGGGGAAGAAACAGAGAACTAGCAAATGTAACTACTTTTGTTTAATGAAGTACGTCAGTTTTTCTTATTTAAAAAAAAACATTCCATAAGCTAATTGTCTGCTTATTATACTCAACATACATATGTTCTTTACATATATGTGCATGCACTGATGCCCTTAGTGCTAACAAATTGCTTTCTTAGATAATATTGGGAGGCGTGATTCATAAATAGTGAGTATAGGTTTGTATGAATAAGTTGAACCATAACAAAATAGTATATTGCCAAAAATCAAAGATGGGATGGAATGAAACTAAACATGATAAATTGAGTGAGCAAACCTTGTTGATGTGGTAAGAAATACACAAGAGTGTAAGAGTGTCAAAATACATTTAAAAAAATTGTGGGGTCAACTCATTCTTTCTATCAAATGAGGTGACTTATGGGTATAATGGATATAATAAAAGTGAAATACATAGTCAACATAGATTCACCTATAGAAACATACGTTTTCTTCAAACCTTCACCTTTAAGCATGTTGAAGCTACATATGAGCAAAGAAGGGAATTTTTATTTTTTTTTATAGAGAAACTTATTTTGTTAAGGTCACTTATGCATAAAAGGACAATATAGAAATTAAAATCTATGTAAATTTCTAGAGGGCTAAGGTAAATAATGAATTGGGTGAGAAAGGGAAGTAAAAAGAAATAAAGGTGACAAAATAAAAACACAATAGAAAGTCAAGACTAGATTTCTAGGCACATAGACTTTCATATCAAAGAAAACTAAATCAATGAACAAAGTGCTACCTTTCTCACGATTGATAATATTAAACAACAAATCCCAACTCACATTTTCAATTCTACCTTAACCCATAAGAAGAAGCCAACAATTTAAGGGCCATCCACTAAACCATCACTCTCACACAACTAAAAAAATAACTATGTTATTCATCAAATAAAGATATATGTTTATATAGAATGAAGTGAATTGTCACAATTTCAAAAGAAACACCCAAGCTACTCGTAGATAGCCTTCTTCAACACCATTCCCACTATTAAACAAAGATATATAACTCTATTTCTCCCAAGCCCATGGTTCAATGAATAAGCAAATTTACAATGGAGGAAAATAGGTCTAATGAGTTCATACCCTAGGTTAAAACAAACCAACCCCAAACACTCTATGTGCCTGTAAAGCAACCACCACCAACAAACTCAATAATGGTCTTCTATAGTAGGTAGATGAGATAGTGAAATGAATGAACCATTCACCATGCACGAAAACAAAAAACTCATTAACATGGAAAATCAAACCTTAGAACAAATGCATTACAACATAATGCACCTCAAACACCAAGAAATAGTACACTAATCACCAATAAACAAACCCAAAAATTACATACACACACACACATTTATATATATTATTTTTATTTTTTTCCTGAAGAAAAATCCATAATTTTATTCATAAAACAAAATTACATTCTGTAGATGTTTGAAGCATTCAATCATACCAACCCAATCGACTGGTGCCCATAAAAACCAACTTAAAAGAATTACAATGGGGCTAAGTGTATAATCATCTAACTACCCTTTTCTACATTTCTTTTTCTCTATTTTTCACCAAGCTCCTTGATTGGAATGGTGGTTACTATGGCTAATTGATTCTCTACCACCTTCGAAGAGCCCTATTTGTTTGATTTTGAACTCTCAGATGCATGGGGTCTTTTAGATCCTCCCTCCTCTTTTTCAAAGGGGGGAATTTTCGTTTTACCACACTAGAATTGTAGTGTCTTCTACTTCCATTGCTTGTGGGACTTGAATCATTATTCCCTTCTACTCAACCCCTCCATCCATATATATTCCTTATGTTTTATGAGCTTCCATAAGATTCTCCATTATTTCTTTGTCCTCTTCTTTCGAGGAAAACTACTCTTGGAACTGCCAAACCTTTGGCTTTTGGGGTTGCTTCTTTCTTCTTTTTGGATCTTTCTTTACTTGTGGGAACATATTTTGTAGATGTCCAATTTGAAGACAGATACAACATCAGAATGTCATATTTTCAAAATCTAAAGAATGGGTCCAATAAAGACTACTATGAATTGGATGAATACGATCACGTAAACCCTTATAAGGTCTACTTTTATGTAGATCCTACCAAAGGTAAAAATTCCCATTGTAGGTCCATCCAGATCCACTTTTAAATCCTTCCCCAGAATGTTTCCAATTCCTTCTAGAATTTGTTGGTGCCAAAAAGGGAGGGCTAGGTTGTGTAAGTTGACCCAAATTGGAACTTGGAAACCACCATTGTATTGACATTAAACCCTAGAAACCATGGGGTTATAAAAAGGCCTGCACTGCCCAAAAACCATGGACCCTCATTTAGGGCGAACTACAAATCCTTCAAGGTATCAAATTATACAACAACAAAAACCCCTGGAGCACAACTAAATTTCACAATTTGAGGTCCAATTTGTAAATACCCATTGATGTAGATCTTCCGGTTTTGGCCAAAACTGTTAAATCTGTAAATGATAGCTCGAGATTGGAGGGTTGAGAACCATTCAGTAACTTCTGGAATATTTATTGCCACTGTCGAAGCCTAATTCATCTATTCCACAATGCATGGTCCAGGGATATTGATATTTGGATAAGATCTGTTTTATGTCTTGACCTTTCTCTTTAATTCATGCTTGAACAAAGTTGGTCCCTGGAGCTACTGGGACTAGGAAATCCCCCCTCAGCCGCAAATTTATGATGATTGAGGAATTTCATTCAATGTCGTAGTCTTGTGGCTGAAAGTCATCTTGCAGAGATCTACTTGCATATAAGATTTTAAGGTTCCATCAGGATACCCAGTCCATTTTGGACCTTTTTCTTCAAATCATGCACCAAATTAACAGCCTGCACCCTTATGAGCACTAATCTCCCATCTAGGGTTTTCGATTTTTTTTTGAAAAAACCCTTCATTACCATATTTGGTTGAAAAAACTCACAACTAGTCACGTTTTTCATTGAAACCCCTTCCATCAACACCTCCCGCCACAGATGGGGGGCATTAACACACTTTATGGGGGGAGAGAGGTTCATAGGGATCCTTAGAACCCTCATGCAAGCTTGTGGCACAAGGCACCATTGTGCATACACCAACAAACAAAACTGATGATGTAAGCCCTTGAATCTACGTCTGTCATGCAAATCCAAGCGAAAATATACGCCTTGATCTCTATAACTTCACCAATCCGTTGCTTCCATCACTACATGTGCACTTGAACAATTTTTAAGCCGTCCAGAATCACATCTCTACCATCAGATTTCGTTGTGACTAGACGCCTCAAATAATCAGGCTTACAACCGCATAAGATATGTTCTCCACCATCGCACCAACTTCAACTGTGATCTTCAAAAACCCTATCATCAGTGAAGTTCAAGCTTGCATTACAGTTCAAAACCCTAACTCCACCCTGATCACCATCAAACTTTTGAAATCTTGACTTCACCTTAATCACCATCTTTCTTTTCTTATTTTTGAAACAATAAAATACAATTCGGAAAAAATAAACCATACATCAAAACAAAACAAAAACAAATAAGAGAAGTTAAATAATCCCCCAATAAAATACATGGCGCCAAATTCACCCAAACACCAAAATAATTATAGTATAACAATTGCAAATCCCCTAATGCTGTTGCGAGTTCAGTCAATAACATCATTGCAGGGGTGACCTTCACTTGCCAGCGACCCTTCCACTCAAGAACCAGTGTCCAATCATAATTTCGATTAACAATCTAAAAAACAATAATTTTATAAACATAGTTTGAACCCAGTGCGTATCCAGTGTAATAAAAAATAGGTGGGAGCCTCATAATTTCAAATCTGAAAAAACAATAATTTAATAAGCAAATTTTGAACTCGTTGCGTATCCTGTGCTAGATTAAAAATAGGTGGGAGCCAATATTATCTGGAGTTGTCTATAATGCGATTTTTTGGAGATTCCGGTGACGGAATCTGGCGGAAGAAATTGAGGTTAAATCTTGATTTGTTGCAGTTAAAATGGTTTTTTAATTGCATATTTGGATTCAGCACCCTGAAAAACCCCTGGGACACTTTGATTATGCACAAACTAGCTATCAAACTTGTGATTCCAATAAATTGCTGCCGGATTTTGACCGAAAAACCCACCGGAAAGGCTGTCAAAAAGTCGCATTATAGACAACTACAATATTATCTATGTCCTTGTATAGGCCTAATAAACCAATAAAAAAAATAAAAATAAATTAAACTAGCGTTTGCACCAGAAGTTGCAAAGAAAACGCCGTAAGGCAATAGATAACATATAACACTATGTAAGGCAATCGATAGCAATCGATAACATATAACACTAATTAACGCTTCTTTGACAATTGTTGAAGAACAAAAAAAAATAAATCAACAAAAAACAAGGACCATGCTATATGCAATACATGCTTCCTAGCGTTACAAATCATGAGTCATATGTCATATAACACTAATTAATGCTTCTAGCATATCACACTAATTAATGTTTCTTTGACAATTGTTGAAAGACAAAAAAAAATAGATAAGAAAAAAGGAAAAGACCATGCTATAATGAAAACAAATTAATGCTTCTTTGTCCCATGTTGAAAGACAAAAAACAAAGATAAAGAAAAGGCAAGGACCATGGCAAGAGCTAACCAGGGTGCTATTGGGCCTTTAATGCACTCGATAGTGGCCTCACCATACATACATGCCCATGCCATCCATCATTTCTCTGGGAGCTTGACCACAATTTTTTCCGAGA